>JAGDYQ010000015.1:0-19067 GCA_021962125.1 Bulinus truncatus | reverse complement strand
GTTCTTATGTCATTGTAATCTGTTTTATCGATATTTTATTCTTTAATGTCCTAAAAAAATTTTTTTAACTATTTTTTTTTTAAATAGTTGACCAATCATAATACTGGACATAAACTTATATCAAACAATGAAAACAGTCTAAATACTCCTGGTGAGGGAATATCTGTGTAAGTGTGTTTGTAAGTGTGTGTAAGTGTGTGTGTAAGTGTGTGTGCAAGTGTGTGTGTAAGTGTGTGTGCAAGTGTGTGTGTAAGTGTGTGTGCAAGTGTGTGTGCAAGTGTGTGTGCAAGTGTGTGTGCAAGTGTGTGTGCAAGTGTGTGTGTAAGTGTGTGTGCAAGTGTGTGTGTAAGTGTGTGTGCAAGTGTGTGTGCAAGTGTGAGTGCAAGTGTGTGTGTGTAAGTGTGTGTGCAAGTGTGTGTGTAAGTGTGTGTGCAAGTGTGTGTGTAAGTGTGTGTGCAAGTGTGTGTGTAAGTGTGTGTGCAAGTGTGTGTGTAAGTGTGTGTGCAAGTGTGTGTGCAAGTGTGTGTGCAAGTGTGTGTGTAAGTGTGTGTGCAAGTGTGTGTGTAAGTGTGTGTGCAAGTGTGTGTGTAAGTGTGTGTACGTGTAATTTTTTTTTGGGGGGGTGGGGTCATCTGATATGTAATTAATGGAGGGTCGGTCCAGAGTCTCTTTAAGTTTTATTATTTTGTTGATCATAGTTTGTTATTATTTTATGGCAATAATAATATGTCAATTATCGTTACCGGATATTGTTCAGTTTTAATTGTTTCATTATATGAAATTTAAAGAAAATAACAAACTTTTCATAATATGATATCCATGGATTTAAAGTACTTGATCGTATTTTTTTCGGTAGAGCGGTTAGTGACGTACTCTATATGACGCAATATTGGCTCAGCTGTCATGGCCGCTGCGGCAAAAAAATCAATATCTCTTAGATCTGTACAATTGTATTGACGAAGAGCGGTAAAGATTGTAGAAAGAAATTAAGAAAATTGATTTTTTTTTTCTAACTTTTTTATTTTGTTTAAAAAATAAATAAAACTTTTACTTTATTTGTACATGAAACTTTTATTTTACATTCAGCTCCAGCCCCGTAGCCAAGGGGGGGGGCACTGGGGGGCCGTGCCCCCCCCCCGCTAGGTGTGGAGTGCCCCCTCGCTTAAAAGGAAGAAAAAGAGGAAAAAAATAAAGAAAAAGTAACTAAAATGAGAAAGTACCCCCTCGCTGGGTATTGGTGCCCCCCCTGCTTACTTTGACCTGACTACGGGCCTGTTCAGCTCACATTACGCTGCTAAAAATAAATTATTTTTAAATTATTTTTTATACCGTCTTAGTCTGAAGGTTGGTAACTTATGTCTTTGCAACAAGATACATGTTTTATTTCATTTATAAAAAAATCGCTTTAAAATTAAATTTTATTTAGCAATATCATCAATTCCGATAGTTTAATGTCTGAAGTAGCTTGCAGAAAAGTTATGTATGCCAGTGTAATTTAATTTTTGCACCAACATTCAATGTCCGTGATCAACTTCCGTTTTATCACTAAGATAATAGACATAAGCGATTAGTTAGTACTGTATAATACACATGATAATAACTACACAGATAAAGTAACACAAATACATACTTTGTGCATTCAATTAAATTGAAACACCAATCTCTCTCCTAGTGGAGAAACGGAACAATGAATAAGAAAGAAAGAAAGATAAAGTGAAAAGCACGTACTTATTAAGGACACGGCTGTTATACTAAGAGTGTATAATTATACTCAGATTGTATGATATTATTGATATATTATAGCGGCTGTTATACTAAGAGTGTATAATTATACTCAGATTGTATGATATTATTGATATATTATAGCGGCTGTTATACTAAGAGTGTATAATTATACTCAGATTGTATGATATTATTGATATATTATAAATGTATGGAATGAGCGATTCATTTCATTTTGGGTTCTTATCTGCACTGATATCATCAGGTCAGACAGGACATTAGTTTTGTAGTTGAAATGAATAGCCTCGGACTAAATTATTTTACATTCAATCGGCATCAATGAATTAAAAATAATAAAAATAAAATAAAAAACAGCAATCGTCAAAATATATTTACTGGCTCAATGGTGGAATGAGAGATGGCACGTCATTCTCAGACATCAATATGGTGGTTTAATTATACTCACTACTATATCTCAAATATGTGGTGTAAACACATAAACGTATGTTAAAATATTCATTAACTATACTAATAATTAAAGGCTATTTCTAGGCTTTGTTGTAAATACACATACGTGATAATATTATGTAACATAATCATGAACTGTACTTGTTATATATAATATGCCACACGTCCATCAATGGTGCAGAATATCGTGTACACAACAAAAGTTTTAGATACACAAACACAGACACATGACATGTACTTGAATCTATATATCTAGCCACATAGACATTCTTTCTTATATATTTACAAACTAGACTGATAACTATTCGCCAAACGTACCTATGGATATTCTCTAACCCCTCCCCCCCCCCCAAATCATATTTACCTCTACAGAACTAAACATTGTCATAAATACAAACATATGTTCCTTATCAGAACTAACTAATGTATGTCCAATCATTGTAAACACTTTGTACACACACACATCTTCATCAAGTTCACTGTCGTAGTGTAGAGATTTCATCTTTTGTTCGCCATAGCTTATAGTATGCAACATTTCTGTGACATTTTTCTCCCTTGAACTCAGAGTGAATTCACCATGCTCATAATGAAACATTTATTCTTTATTCGGCTACATTATTTTGGCTTCTGTGTGTCTCTGACGACATGAAATGAATTACTTCCGGGTCGTTCTACACTACAAACATGCAAAATGTGTAGCAAGCATCTCTCTAGTTCTTAGAACAAATGGTCAGTTCAGTTTTAGTCCAGTTTTAGTCCAGTTTTTCTGTCCACACTAGCTTTATATGAGATCGACTTCCTGATATCATGTTTCAGGATACACACCCTCACACTTTATTACACAGAGTAGAGTATCATCAATGTGGCGAGACACACACACACACGTGGAGACACTAAACAATGGATTAGAACAATGGAAAGAAAAATAAAGTTCATGAACAAAGAGAAACGTTCTTTTCCGTGAGATAAAAAAAATGTCTTTATTTTAGCGTCATGAGCCAGTGTTATTGTTTACTGCAACATGTCTTTATTTTAGCGTCATGAGCCAGTGTTATTGTTTACTGCAACATCTCTTTATTTTAGCGTCATGAGCCAGTGTTATTGTTTACTGCAACATGTCTTTATTTTAGCGTCATGAGCCAGTGTTATTGTTTACTGCAACATGTCTTTATTTTAGCGTCATGAGCCAGTGTTATTGTTTACTGCAACATCTCTTTATTTTAGCGTCATGAGCCAGTGTTATTGTTTACTGCAACATGTCTTTATTTTAGCGTCATGAGCCAGTGTTATTGTTTACTGCAACATCTCTTTATTTTAGCGTCATGAGCCAGTGTTATTGTTTACTGCAACATGTCTTTATTTTAGCGTCATGAGCCAGTGTTATTGTTTACTGCAACATCTCTTTATTTTAGCGTCATGAGCCAGTGTTATTGTTTACTGCAACATGTCTTAATTTTAGCGTCATGGGCCAGTGTTATTGTTTCAAGAAATCGACGGACTACCCATCTATATTTTGTGGTATGAACCCGGTGCTAGGTAAAAATGAATGAGTCCCCTAAGACAGTGTGGGGGGGGGTCCTCATTAAAACACTTGCCTATATAGAACGATCCATCCCCCGCACCTGGAGAACCCATCAATGAATAGAGTTTAAGTATTTTGAACTATTTTATTTTATATGACTTATTTAATGTTTAAATGCCGGTAACTCTTGTTTGTTTGTTTTTTTTTATTTATGCGTATGAAAGAGGTCATAAAGTTCATGTCCAAAGAAAGAAGCTCGGGGTCAAAGCACATTTTTTTACGTTATTATTCAGAAAGTTTATGCATCATCATTAATTAATATTTAAATTCATAAGTTTGATTTGGCTGCATGTTTATTAGATTACAGAGATTATTTAAATTATTCAGCACGTCGGACACAAACTTCAATGTATTGGAAGTAGTCACATGCGAAAAAAAAACCAAACAATAATCAATGTTTGCCAAATGAAGACTCAATGTTTGTCAAATGAAGACTCAATGTTTGCCAAATGAAGACTCAATGTTTGTCAAATGAAGACTCAATGTTTGCCGAATGAAGACTCAATGTTTGTCAAATGAAGACTCAATGTTTGCTAAATGAAGACTCAATGTTTGTTAAATGAAGACTCAATGTTTGTTAAATGAAGACTCAATGTTTGCCGAATGAAGACTCAATGTTTGCCGAATGAAGACCAATTGAAAACAAAAGGGAAGCCATTCAAAACAATGGAGTTGACGAGTATTACTTGTTATAATATCTCATGTATGAGGACCATGATGGATATTTTTGTTTAGGGCCCCCAAACATAATGGTCAGTTTGTGCCATAAGACCAGATGGCCCCCAAACATAATGGTCAGTTTGTGCCATAAGACCAGATGAACCCCAAACATATGGTCAATTTGTGCCATAAGACCAGATGGCCCCCAAACATATGGTCAGTTTGTGCCATAAGACCAGATGGCCCCCAAACATAATGGTCAGTTTGTGCCATTAGAGCAGATGGACCCCAAACATATGGTCAGTTTGTGCCATAAGAACAGATGGCCCCCAAACATAACGGTCAGTTTCTGCCATAAGAACAGTTCATACAGGATGAAAACAAATTTATGTGTAACAACGAGCATGTAATTAATTATATTCATTTATCACATATTGAATACTTTAATCAGGTTCATCAGTATCGTGTAAGAATACACGTACTAGCAGTGCCGCCGACAGGGGGGTGGGGCGGGGGGGGGGGGGCAAATGCCCAGGGGCCCGGCGGGTTTTAGGGGCTCGGACTGAGCTGGCCAATCAACACTTGAAAATATTTTTATCAGCACGGGGACCCGTGACAGCCCTGCCCAAGGGCCCGAAATTTCTGTCGGTGGGCCTGCGTACTAGCATTCATATGAATGTGTCTGACAGACTATGTAAATAATAAAAATATAGACCGAGAAAATAATTCAAATAGTAGTATGTAAGATAAGGACTGCAAATAATTTTACAAGACAAAAACCTATCACCCGATTCCGTCTTTTCACTTCAGCAGCTAGATTGCTCTTGATTCCAAGAGTCTAGAAGACTGTAATAACACCAGCCCTCCTACGTCATGGTAGACACATTGACAAGGGAAGATAACTTAGTTAGAGATTTTGGTCAAAGGGGAACAATCGTGCCCGATGAAGCAAATTAATGGCGAGAAAGCAGACAGCAAGTGGGCATTGTAGGGCAGCCAGAGAGTGGCGGGTTGTGGGAGGCATGCAATTATTGGTCAAGAATTGTTGAGAGTGGCCGGTTAATAAGCATTTTGGTTGCGACATTGGCCAGTATGATTAGGATAAATGTACTATGACTGAAACACACTGGGTCAAGCAGGCGCAAATTGAAAGACAAAAAGAAGAACTGAGCCAAACACAGCACAGACAAAGACATATTGACTCCAACACAATCAGACAAAGACATATTGACTCCAACACAATCAGACAAAGACATATTGGCTCGAATACAATCAGGCAAAGACATATTGGCTCCAATACACAATCAGACAAAGACATATTGACTCCAACACAATCAGACAAAGACATATTGACTCCAACACAATCAGACAAAGACATATTGACTCCAACACAATCAGACAAAGATATATTGACTCAAATACAATCTGAAAAAGACATATTGACTCAGACACAATCAAAGAAATATGTACTGAAACACAATCAAAGACATATTGCGTCTATCGCAATCAGACAAAGACATATTGAGTCTATAGCAATCAGACAGAGACATATTGAGTCTATCGCAATCAGACAAAGACTTATTGGGTCTATCGCAATCAGACAAAGACTTATTGAGTCTATCGCAATCAGACAAAGACTTATTGAGTCTATCGCAATCAGAAAAAAAACATATTGACTCAAACACAATCAAACAAAGACATATTGATTCGAAAACCACAAAAATCAGATAAAGTCATAATGACTTTAAAAAAAAACCAACCAGACAAAGAGATATTAACGCAAACAAAATCAACCGTTGAAAGAAAGAATTAAACACAAACATACAAACATATCTTACATCCAACTTTGTATAACACACAACACAATCAGACATAGTCTTATTAACTAAAGTCAAAAAAAAAAAAACCAAAAAGATTGAAGACTTTGAATAAATCATTTTAATAAGGATGAAAAATAGCATGGGTGCGATTGGATACATCCACTTAGATAATACATGAAGTTCACAAAATAATGTTGATTCAATTCCATTGAATAACACTTAAGTAACATTTTAGTGACATTACAGTACACCGGTACTCCGTTGATACACCTACACTTGAAATTTATTTCTATTTCAATCTTCTTGTACATCTCACTGTATATACTAAACCCTCTTCTAGAAAGTCTGACAGAGTTAACTTTGCATAGTGCAATTGTCAATCATACAACATCGTGTCACAATACGGCAATGTCCATACAGCATCGTGTCACAATACGGCAATGTCCATACAACATCGTGTCACAATACGGCAATGTCCATACAACATCGTGTCACAATACGGCAATGTCCATACAACATCGTGTCACAATACGGCAATGTCCTTACAGCATCGTGTCACAATACGGCAATGTCACAAAACTAAACAATTTAAAAAAAAAAGATGTCATCTCCTCTGGCGATGTTCTGGTGTGAACAAGATGGCGGCTTCTGATAAATCCCGTGGGATCCGGCTAAAAAAAAATTGCAGGCCAGTAATGGCGAGTATAGGAAAGGTTTGAGACAGTGAGGAGTACGAGAGAGTGACAGAAGGTATCCAGGAGGAGTAAATGAGAGAGAAAGTAAGAGAGTAATAGGGGTTAACTCGTTTCTCTAGGGCATCTTTAAAACGGCTTTAGGAATCTAATTTAGACAGCTGTTGGACAGCTGTTTGACAGCTGTTTGAGACGTGTGCATAGATTCTCTGTAAAATGACGTTTTCTGTATGTTCCATAAGACGCATACATATGTGTTCCAGTCTTATTTGTATGGGAGTAATGCAACACATTTATATACACTTTAATATTTTATTTTGAACCAATGAACGAAAACATGATTTGTGCATACATAGTGCTAGATGAACGACCTGATCGATACTCGGACATATATAGGATAAACCTTTAAGCCTCTTACATTAATACTTTCATTTTCGCCCAGTGAATAAAAAAAAATATAATCGTGAGTTCGTTGCTATCGGAGATAAAACTTTTGTCAATGACTGGGTCATTGTTGGGGTCAGGGAAACACAATTTGTCAACGAAAGGGTCATTTTTTGGGGTTAGCGATAAGCTTTTTTGTCAATGAAAGGGTAATTTTTTGGGGTCAGCGATAAGCTTTTTTGTCAATGAAAGGGTTATTGTTGGAGTCGGCGATACATATTTAGTCAACGAAAGGGTCATTGTTGGGGCCAGCCCTGAAACTTTTTTTTCTAAAAAATAGGGTCAATGTTGGTGGTCAACAATGAAACTTGGGGTCAATGATACTGTCAATATTTGTGTCCAGCAGAAAAATTCTTTATTCCCCTAAGGATTTCATTATTGTCTTGTTTCCCAGAACAGACTCAATCTCTTAGTTTGTATATGTATAGTCGATAGATAAATCGAAATGGACTTTCTACCTTAAACGACCTATTTCTATGCATACGTTACACACGTGTTAACATGGTTGGATACTATAAATAACCTTGTACATATACACATACCTATTGGCGTGTTTGCAACGTACTTAGTCAAATACGGTTTAAAAAAAAAAAAGAAAGGTGGGTTTTTCTGTTCAGTTTATTGTTTAACTATACGTATACAAGTGGTGGTCAAACAGGAGTTGGGTTGTTGTGCACCACCCAATGAGATATTATTTGTCTTCTATTATAATTGACCTATTTTCGTTCAGTAAACATTAAATAGGGCGCGGCTCTTTCAAGTATTTTGCTCGATTTAAAAACAACCGAAATGCGACTCTTGTGGAGCTCACGGGTGGCCATTCCAACGTAAACCAAAACTTACTAACATGTACCAACTTATATCATCAACATATACCAACATACACCAAGATTTACCAACATATACCAACTTTTACCAACACATACCAACAGATACCAACAGATACCAACAGATACCAACTTACATCATCAACAAATGCCAACATATACCAACATAAAATAACATTTGCCAACATATACCAACAGATACCAACTTACATCATCAACATATACCAACATATACCAACAGATACCAACATATACTAACATATACCAACATTTACCAACATATACCAACTTTTACCAAAACATACCAACAGATACCAACTTACATTATCAACAAATACCAACATATACCAAAATTTACCAACCGATACCAACATATACCAACAGATACCAGCAGATACCAATATATACCAACATAAACCAACAGATACCAACAGATACCAACATAAACCAACAGATACCAACAGATACCAACATAAACCAACAAATACCAACATATACCAAAATTTACCAACCGATACCAACATATACCAACAGATACCAGCAGATACCAATATATACCAACATAAACCAACAGATACCAACAGATACCAACATAAACCAACATATACGGTCTTAATGAATAAAACAAAGAAAAGGAAACCCCCCTTTTTTAAACCAATTGTATAGTTTGAATAACAAACAAAAAAAGTTTTAATACATGAGATGCGTCCAAAGAAAATGAACATAACAGAATTATTTATTATACTTCATAGTACACGAGTAATAGAATAACTAATGTAGTCTTTGCAGTTATAGATAAATAGTATATTTTTGTACATGTTTTTTTTTATTGGAAATAAAGGAAACAATTTGTCTCAAGAGCTAGATATCAATAAAAATGCCAGAAAAAGTGAATGAACAAGACATTTCTCCCAGTAGGCCATAGACTACATCACATTTCTATTACTTGACGCACTTTAGAAGACAAATGGAGGAATCTTATTGAAAGTCTTTCTTGTCAACCGAGGAAAGGGGAATGGTGGGGGGGGGGGGCGGCGCAAAGAAGGAGAGAGGAGGGGGGCGGTCAATATTTTCCCAAACTAGAAAGTAGTTAGTGAATGTTGGTAAAACCTATAACCACGTGGTTTTATTTTCTTAGTTTGTTGGGGAAAAAACAAAACATCGTGTGAATGCGATGATTGAACGTGATGTTGATTGACGATGAGATTTGGTCTGGTGGACATATATGATCCAAGCAACTATTCAAAATACTAGAATAAACCTATTATAATATTGTTCCTGTATCACCAACTGGAAACTAGACATTTACTTACCTATGACTATTTAGCCCAGGGACGAGCTAGTCTTGGATAACACGACGTCATGGGCCCTTTTGGGTTGGAAAAGAAATTATTCTGATATAAAAAAAAGAAAGTTTGAATATAACAAAAAACAATGTTTATCAAATTTTAACTGTTGAATTAAAAAGGGTCATTTTATATTAAATGTATACAATATTAAACTAGAATATATACGTTTGCTTCAGCTAATTTATTTTATTGGGTATTACCAACTTAAAAATTATCAACTGTGTTACCAACTTGACACTAGACATTTTTCATCAACTGTGTTACCAACTTGACACTAGACATTTTTCTACAACTAACTGTGTTACCAACTTGACACTAGACATTTTTCTACAACTAAATGTGTTACCAACTTGACACTAGACATTTTTCTACAACTAAATGTGTTACCAACTTGACACTAGACATTTTTCTACAACTAACTGTTTTAGCAACTTGACACTAGACATTTTTCTACAACTGTGTTACCAACTTGACACTAGACATTTTTCTACAACTAAATGTGTTACCAACTTGACACTAGACATTTTTCTACAACTGTGTTACCAACTTGACACTAGACATTTTTCTACAACTAAATGTGTTACCAACTTGACACTAGACATTTTTCTACAACTAACTGTTTTAGCAACTTGACACTAGACATTTTTCTACAACTGTGTTACCAACTTGACACTAGACATTTTTCTACAACTGTGTTACCAACTTGACACTAGACATTTTTCATCAACTGTGTTACCAACTTGACACTAGACATTTTTCTACAACAAACTGTGTTACCAACTTGACACTAGACATTTTTCTACAACTAACTGTGTTACCAACTTGACACTAGACATTTTTCTACAACTAACTGTATTACCAACTTGACACTAGATATTTTTCTACAACTAACTGTGTTACCAACTTGACACTAGACATTTTTCTACAGCTAACTGTGTTACCAACTTGACACTAGACATTTTTCTACAACTGTGTTACCAACTTGACACTAGACATTTTTCATCAACTGTGTTACCAACTTGACACTAGACATTTTTCTACAACTAACTGTGTTACCAACTTGACACTAGACATTTTTCTACAACTGTGTTACCAACTTGACACTAGACATTTTTCTACAACTAACTGTGTTACCAACTTGACACTAGACATTTTTCTACAACTAACTGTGTTACCAACTTGACACTAGATATTTTTCTACAACTAACTGTGTTACCAACTTGACACTAGACATTTTTCTACAACTAACTGTGTTACCAACTTGACACTAGACATTTTCCTACATCTAACTGTGTTACCAACTTGACACTAGACATTTTTCTACAACTGTGTTACCAGCTTGACACTAGACATTTTTCTACAACTGTGTTACCAACTTGACACTAGACATTTTTCATCAACTGTGTTACCAACTTGACACTAGACATTTTTCTACAACTGTGTTACCAACTTGACACTAGACATTTTTCTACAACTAACTGTGTTACCAACTTGACACTAGACATTTTTCTACAACTTAATGTGTTACCAACTTGACACTAGACATTATTCTACAACTAACTTTGTTACCAACTTGACACTAGACATTTTTCTACAATTTACTGTGTTACCGACTTGACACTAGACATTTTTCTACAACTAACTGTGTTACCGACTTGACACTAGACATTTTTCTACAACTAACTGTGTTACCAACTTGACACTAGATAATTTTCTACAACTTACTGTGTTACCAACTTGACACTAGACATTTTTCTACAGCTGTCCACTCCCTGTTTCACCCACCACCTGTCAACCAGTTGGTCATTAACGACACTGTGGGTCACACACCAGAAACCTGTCACTTGTACCACGTGACTTGGTGTTTTTACTTTTTTTTTCATCTGATACTATTCTTGGACATTTTGTTTTTGTATTAATTACTATCTCTCTCTCTCTCTCTCTCTCTCTCTCTCTCTCTCTCTCTCTCTCTCTCTCTCTCTCTCTCTCTCTTATGGTCTCCATCATCTCACGCTCTGTCATTCATCTCTTTCCTATAACATCTCACTCTCTGTCATTCCATCTCTTTCCTATAACATCTCACTCTCTGTCATTTCATCTCTTTCCTATAACATCTCACTCTCTGTCATTCCATCTCTACCCGTCCCGCCATACATCTGTCCTTCTAATCCTTTCTCTAATTATCTGCGGATGCCTTCTTAAAACTTGGAATTATTCGTTTATCAAATAAATCTTGTGAATTTAATTTTTTTTTATCAGTTTTACATTATGAAATTATTACACATTGGACGACAGTTATACTCAACACCTGATACTGGAAACATATTTATTGAACGACAGTTATACTCAACACCTGATACTGGAAACATATTTATTGAACGACAGTTATACTCAACACCTGATACTGGAAACGTATTTATTGATTTTTCAAAACAATGACAATTATAAAGTAAAAGAAAAAATAACTTTTGTTTATCTATGACAATAATTTAGGACCCGCAATAGGAAAGTACTGTAAACCTTCAAATTTTCTCAGAAACAAGTGTCGCGTTTATTTTGTCATAGTCAATAAATATGGGTACAAACTATTCCCTATGTATAATTACGGGTAGAAATATAGGCAAAACATAAGTAAAAATAAAGGTAGAAACATAGACAAAAGTATAGGTAGAATTATAAAGTACACATTTTATTTTATAAATTACAGAAGCAGGCCCGTAGCGTGAGGGGGTGCCAGGGGGCCGCCCCCCCTTGCGTTTTGTCTGGCCCCCTCTGCTTATTTGTTCTACTAAGTAAAATGTATTACCTGCCCCCCTTGCTATTGCCTGGCCCCTGCTGTAGAATGCCTGGCCCCTGCTGTAGAATTTTCACGCTACGGGGCTGTCCAGAAGGTAGACAGGACATTTTCTGAAAGTAACAAAATTATAATTAAAACAATCGACAAACTGAACTGTTTAATTAAACTACAGACAACAAAAACAAGATAAAACTGAAGAACTACGTCACTTCCTTACAGCCATTGTTTCAAACAGCTCTCTTCAGTGGACTGACAATGGTCAGGGTTTCATCCAGAGCTACTGACCAGACAAAATTATTGACCATCTTTTTGTGAGGGGTCAGGAAATTATACAGCTCTTGATGACGTCACCTAAAATACAAAATAAAAAGCAAGATTAAAAAAAAAGAAAAGAAAAGAAAAAAAAAATCTTAAAAACTCTTTCTGTTCGATATAATAGAGGAACAAACTGCAATTGAGACAAAGTGTTGGAGGACGAGGAAGCCTGTTGAATAATCTGGCAATAGAGAATTGAAACTTGTACAGGGGGAGACAACTCCAGGTCTTCAAGGGGGACACAATTCTATTTATTTTATTTTTAGTTTATTTTTGTTTCGAAAACTTGTATTGTGTATAGTATTAGAACTGAGACAGAAAGTTTGAGGAAGTGTTGAGAAATATTTCATTGACTTGGAATTCTGGGTATTTGAAAATATTAGACAAGATTGACTATTTTTAGTAAAAAAAAAAACAATAACTTTCTTGAACCGTATTATTAGACAGGGTCGTTGCGATCGCGTGCAGCCCCGTATGTCAGTGGACCCTAGTTAGGGCCCCGTACGTGTAAATTTATCTTCAATAAAATAAGTGAGCGGGTGTTATCAGAGATGGTGAATATTTTATGTCCCCAGGATAAGAGTCCTCACCAGGTAGAGAATAATGGAGCAATTCTCGGACGTTAGTTTTCAGATGGGCCCCATTGCTGGAGATGGTCGGGGGGCCCAAGATTAGCCAGCGGCAGCCCCGCATATGATCTTCTTGATTTATAAAAAGCTTTTTTTTTTCTGAATTCTTCCGTGGAAACAACTCATGGAGTATCTTATCTTAACCCATGATTCATTGACATTTGTTTCTGAGAACTAATTGCAGTTATAGAATGTAGATTCTGAGAACTAATTGCAGATATAGAATGTAGATTCTGAGAACTAACTGCAGATATAGAATGTAGATTCTGAGAACTGATTGCAGATATAGAATGTAGATTCTGAGAGCTAATTGCAGATATAGAATGTAGATTCTGAGAACTGATTGCAGATATAGAATGTATATTCTGTGAACTAATTGCAGTTATAGAATGTAGATTCTGAGAACTAACTGCAGATATAGAATGTAGATTCTGAGAACTAATTGCAGTTATAGAATGTAGATTCTGAGAACTGATTGCAGATATAGAATGTAGATTCTGAGAGCTAATTGCAGATATAGAATGTAGATTCTGAGAGCTAATTGCAGATATAGAATGTAGATTCTGAGAACTGATTGCAGATATAGAATGTAGATTCTGAGAACTGATTGCAGATATGTATATTCTGTGAACTAATTGCAGATATAGTATGTAGATTCTGAGAACTAATTGCAGTTATAGATTGTAGATTCTGAGAACTAACTGCAGATATAGAATGTAGATTCTGAGAACTAATTGCAGTTATAGAATGTAGATTCTGAGAACTGATTGCAGATATGTATATTCTGTGAGATAATTGCAGATATAGAATGTAGATTCTGAGAACTAATTGCAGTTATAGAATGTAGATTCTGAGAACTGATTGCAGATATAGAATGTAGATTCTGAGAGCTAATTGCAGATATAGAATGTAGATTCTGAGAACTAACTGCAGATATAGAATGTAGATTCTGAGAACTGATTGCAGATATAGAATGTAGATTCTGAGAACTGATTGCAGATATGTATATTCTGTGAACTAATTGCAGATATAGAATGTAGATTCTGAGAACTAATTGCAGTTATAGAATGTAGATTCTGAGAACTGATTGCAGATATGTATATTCTGTGAACTAATTGCAGATATAGAATGTAGATTCTGAGAACTAATTGCAGATATAGAATGTAGATTCTGAGAACTAACTGCAGATATAGAATGTAGATTCTGAGAACTGATTGCAGATATGTATATTCTGTGAACTAATTGCAGATATAGAATGTAGATTCTGAGAACTAATTGCAGTTATATGATGTAGACTCTGAGAACTAACTGCAGTTATAGAAAATGGGGCTTTAATTTAGAGTTGATTTTCTAATCTGTAATTTAACATTAAAACTAGCGGTGAGATGATGCTACCAACAAGTTTACTGATATTATAATTTGTCTGCAATGTTCATGGAAGTTTATAATTATTTATAATCAAGCGATGTAAAGTTTTATCGATATGAAATATCTGTTGTCATTATTTCATGACATAGTGACTAGTACGACGTGTACACAATTCTCCGATACATACTCGCCTCTAATTGACTGATACATTTTAAATCCATTTTGGCCGTTATAGTAAATATTTTATATCGTATGTAATTTCATATCGTATGTAATAATATATCGTATGTAATAATATATCGTATGTAATAATATATCGTATGTAATAATATATCGTATGTAATAATATATTGTGTGTAATAATATATTGTATTGCAAGTATTTATATTTTATGTTGCCTAAATGATTCTAGCATCACTATCAATCTGAGTCAAACAACCCTACCTTGATTTAGCTGCTTCATAAAATTTGTTTCCCCTAACAATATTGACAAGTATGAAAAATGAGTGGATGGGAATTATGGGTAAAAAATGGGTTGGACTGTTTGATATACTAATGGCCATACTTTTAAATGTAAAAGATGAACGGACCACTAGTCAGCATCAGCAATTTTGAGATGATGATAGTCTAGTCTTTAAATGTCTCAACTAAAAGGCTGGACTCAACTTGGAAGGGAGATAATCAAACAGGAAATTACCACTCGAGCATGAAGGCCCCTGATCTTGTAGTAATATGAGATAACTTTATATGAAGAGGTCCAAAGTTGACAGACAGGGGGTGGGGGGGGGGGGAAGAGGAGGGGGTGTCTATGGAAGTGATAAGGTTGTTGTTTTTTTTTAAAAGATAGCCTTCAAATGATCAAATGACTTTTTTTCAAGTGACACTCACTTTGATATTAATTCCTGGGATCAATTCATGTCGTCATCTACACAATATTGTTGAGTTAGATATTTTTATATTAGGTTTCTAAGTAATATTTGATTGTATAAGTTGCTTATAAGATGACACACGCGCAGACAATCTTAAATTACATACGATATAAAAGTACATCAATATAATTATAAACTTACATACGATTGAAAAATAACACAAGTGTAATTGTAAACTAACAAAGGATATAAGATTGCATGCACTATTCAAACTGATATAGATAGACCATTTTAAAACCAAGACCTATTAAATTGTGTTTACGAATAAAGAACTCTCTGTCCTGAAAAGATTGACTTTGTCAATACACCTGAGAATAGCTGAACAAATTAAACAATGAAAAAAATTGAGAAGAAGAAAGTGGTGTGGTGTGGTGTGGTGAGGTGGAGTGTGGTGTGGTGTGGTTGAGTAGGGGGGGTAGTTTTCCCTTTTTTTTATTTTTTATACGCTGACAGTGTGGATTTAGGTTCTGGTATTGGAATACAAGAATGATAGCCAGAAGTCAAAATTGGAAAAAAAGAAATTTGGCCTCCACTTAATTTTCATGACTCCAACTGTAAAAAATAAAAATTATGAAATTTTAAGAAACACTGGCAAGTTACGTTTTAACAGTAAACTATTCTGATTGGTTGGTTATAAATAGATCTCTTCTGTATAGTGAGTGTTCGTAAAAAGAATTAAGTCTGTATTGTGAGTGGTATTAAATGAACTAGTCTGTATAGTGTGTGGTATTAAATGAACTAGTCTGTATAGTGTGTGGTATTAAATGAACTAGTCTGTATAGTGTTTGGTATTAAATGAACTAGTCTGTATAGTGTTTGGTATTAAATGAACTAGTCTATAGTTTGGTGATCCTTACTCAAAAAAAGAAAAATGGAAGGTGAAATAAAAAAAAAAAGATGATATTGCATAATAAATGAATATTTCATTTCACTATTGAAAAGAATATAACAGAAAAAAAAATAAATTACTATTATAAAATAAAATAACAGAACAAATTAAATTATTAGTACAAGTTTAATCAAACATTTTCTATTCCACAGGTCAACTCACTGCTTCTGCACTGGACTGTCCTGTATTCTGTCGCCTGTCATAATTCAGTGAGCTGGATTTCGTCTGGAATGTGTTACTGAGTTGCTTCAATGAGCCGTTTGTCACTGTAGGAATAATGTCTCCATAAATCAGTGCATTATGAGCGCACACAAAGACTTGGCTTGTTTTAAGAGTGAGGCTTCGTTAAGGAAATATTTCACGATGTTCATGATTTTACTCGACTAAGTAAAAAAAAAAGACCAAGTGATGCATTAAACTTTTCTCTAAACTTCTATTTGTTTAACGCTGACATTGTTTTGTGGACCAAAATAAATCAGACAATTAGAGAGAATGATATATTGTAAGAAAAGATTGTACAGCAAATATTCTTTTATTGTTTCAAACTTTGAAGTTAGAGACTTTGTTGTGCCGAATACACGGGAGATGAGATCATTACCCAACCATTACACCGCCATTACACAACCATTACACAGCCATTACACTTTGAAAAGGAACCATTACTTTATAGTATACAACCTAACTGTCAAGAAATCTGACACATGCATTTAGTTTGTTTGTTTTTGTTATTTTCTCATTGTATAAACAACAACAACTTGGACTAATGCTCGCGTAGTCTTGGCCTTCCGTAGTGAAATATTCAAGTGATAAAATATAAGTTATCTGTTTCATTGTAGATTTATCCATTACATCACAATGGAGAACGCTTACAGATTTCAAGATGTGCATAACATGTCCTCGTTTGACATGACCACTCTGGAGCTGTGCGGACTCAACTCCACCACCACCACCCCTGGCCCCAACAACCAGACCGGTAGGGAGATCTCCAGCTACCTCCTGGTCCTTCCCTACGTCATAGTGGTCACCTACATCCTCATCTGCATCATGGGGCTGGTCGGCAACGGGCTGGTCATCTACGTGGTGCTGATGTTCGCCAAGATGAAGACGGTGACCAACATGTACATCCTCAACCTGGCGCTGTCGGACATCCTGTTCCTGACCATGCTGCCCATCCTGGCCGCCACGGCCATCGTGAAGCACTGGATCTTCGGCTTCGCCATGTGCAAGATCTACTTCGTCATGTACTCCATCAACCTCTTCGGCGGCGCCTTCAACCTGTGCATCATGAGCGCCGACCGGTACATGGCGGTCTGCCACCCCATCCGGTCACTGCGCTACCGGACGCCGAGGATAGCTCTCTTCCTATGCCTCTGCATCTGGTCTTTGGCCTTCCTGGTCATGATGCCCATCATCCTGTACAGCGGCACGCAGGGCAACAAATACTTCAATGGCAAATACACCTGCACCATACGCTGGCCCGAAAACCAGGCCATTCAGTCGGACAAAGCGTTCATCTGGTACTCGTTCATCCTCGGCTTCGCCATCCCCGTGTCCCTCATCTCCGTCTTCTACGTCCTGGTCATCGTCCGTCTCCGGCAGGTCGGGCCGGCGAAAAAGTCCAAGGAGAAGCGGAAGTCCCACCGCCGGGTGACGCGACTGGTGTTGACGGTTATATCGGTGTACATCGTCTGCTGGCTGCCCTACTGGGTGTTCCAGGTCTGCCTGGTGTTCAAGGACATACAGGACAGCAGCGAGGCGATGATTCTTCTGATGAACGGGTTCACCATACTCTCCTACGCGAACAGCATGCTGAACCCTTTCCTCTACGCCTTCCTGAGCGATAATTTTAGAAAGAGCTTCGTGAAAGCGTTCAAATGCGTGTCCAGCATTGACGCCAAGTCGTCGGTGTGTAACGAGAACAGCGTGTTCCCCAGGACGAGTCAGACGTATACCAGGAGCGGCACCACCACGGAGGAGAGGATGGAGCTCTCCTGCATGGAGACCTGCTCCAACGCTTTACCTCAGCAGGAGCAGAGCTCTGTGAGGCTATTGCAGGACGAGCACGGTTTCTTGAAGCCCCCAGTGCATCTGTAGAGGCACGGAATTTAATTTGTTCATGTTTTTGTGTACTTAAAGTATGGTATTATTATTATATAGATATATATCATATTTGAAACGGTTTATTTGTGTACAGCTTGATTCATTCAGTGAGTTAATTAACAATTCGATTCAACGTTCTGGACGTCGTTGGATAAGATAACAGTTTATATATTTCTTTCCATTTCAAACACGATGTCTATAAGTGTGTGCTGTGTATAATTTAGTTCTGTGTTAGTCTTCTCTTATTTATTTATTATTTATGTATAGATATTGATTTCAAATTCATTAATCTGCCACATCTGTCGCAAATATTTTCTTTAATCATCATCTTACATTGCGTTAAAATAAGAAAATTGGCTAGAAGATGTCCTTAAGGAATCAGCTCGTTCAAAACATGTGCTAAGGATAAATGTAGTTGACATGTTCAAGAGATAGGCAGCAAATTGTTCATCATTGGGATAGAACAACAAATGGCA
>JAGDYQ010000137.1:2668104-2820041 GCA_021962125.1 Bulinus truncatus | reverse complement strand
AATTCATGGAGTTCACTGGGCTTTAAGAAGTTTTATATATAAAATAAACATTTGTATTCATTGAATGGACTGATGATAGTGAATATCATTAACGGCGGCGATGAAAACATTGGTTCAAAACGAGGCTTGCGCAATCTGTATAATATTTAATCTGTGGTCCGGCCGAAGTTTTGAGATTATTGGAGGTTTGTTTAAATAAGTATAATGTGAAGACTTTAGATCTTGAAGATGTATTCATATGTTTAAATAAGTATAATGTGAAGACTTTAGATGTTGAAGATGTATTCATATGTTTAAATAAGTATAATGTGAAGACTTTAGATGTTGAAGATGTATTCATATGTTTAAATAAGTATAATGTGAAGACTTTAGATGTTGAAGATGTATTCATATGTTTAAATAAGTATAACGTGAAGACTTTAGATGTTGAAGATGTATTCATATGTTTAAATAAGTATAATGTGAAGATCTTTTAGATGTTGAAGATGTATTCATATGTTTAAATAAGTATAATGTGAAGACTTTAGATGTTGAAGATGTATTCATATGTTTAAATAAGTATAATGTGAAGACTTTAGATGTTGAAGATGTATTCATATGTTTAAATAAGTATAATGTGAAGACTTTAGATGTTGAAGATGTATTCATATGTTTAAATAAGTATAATGTGAAGACTTTAGATGTTGAAGATGTATTCATATGTTTAAATAAGTATAATGTGAAGACTACAGATGTTGAAGATGTATTCATATGTTTAAATAAGTCTGATGCGAAGACTGGTCCTCTGTCAGTTCAGTTACATCCCCCTTTTAACTATCTTCACCATTCACACTACAATCCTATAAAACATGCCACAAAGCACACTAACAATCAATCAATCAATAGTTCTAACACTACGGTCCGTCTACGGTTCAATTCTAAATTGTAAATGTGTTAAAAAATTTGTTTATATTCTTTCTTGCTCTTTGTTAATGATGGCATCATATGATTCACGATATTCTGGTGGAAGGAAGTGTTATCACTGTTAGAATATTTCTCCATTTGGGTTATTCAGTTTTCTCTCCTCCTGTCTATCCCCTCCCCCCTCCATATTTTCATGAATATATTTTCAGATATTGCCGGTGCCTTTACCACAACCTTTCTAGCGATATTGTCAATTTGGAAGCTTTTGTTAAGATTTGAGACTAAAAGTAAAGAATTATCACCTACTTTTACTATGGGAAGATCAACTAAATCTTTAGTTTAACATGGAACTATAAAGGTTTATGTTCAAAAAAAGATGATTTCCTAAAACTCATTCATTTATCTTGTTACAAGTGTCAGACAGTTCTTCTCTTTAATCTTCTAACTTATGCAGTTTATTTATTACAGAATTGTTATTAATACCACCAAGTTGTATTGCCATGTTTTTAAATGAATTAGAAAATCAACACATATTGTAGCCACATAGTTTCAAAGTACCCATTGGTCATTAGATGTAATGAACTAACTATGGCTGTTTCTGTTAAGCGATATACATTTACTAGACGTCTGTTAATTTGATATTTATCTAGGTGTTTCCTCTTCTCTATAGGTGGAAGATTTCTACTTTTAGTTTTTAATGGTCCCACATTCGTTTCATTAAAACAATAGAATGCTAATTATGCATATACACATTTAATCTGTGAAAAAGTAAAACATGGTTTTCTTAAATATTTGCACAAACTATTGTATTCCTCATAAATAAATGTACCAGCTACTGTATTTGTCATCAATATTTGCACGAGCTACTGTATTCCTCATCAATATTTGTACCAGCTATTGTATTCCTCATAAATATTTGCATGAGCGACTGTATTCCTCATCAATATTTGTACCAGCTATTGTATTCCTCATACATATTTGCATGAGCTACTGTATTCCTCATCAATATTTGTACCAGCTGTTGTATTCCTCATACATATTTGCATGAGCTACTGTATTCCTCATCAATATTTGTACCAGCTATTGTATTCCTCATAAATATTTGCATGAGCGACTGTATTCCTCATCAATATTTGTACCGGCTATTGTATTCCTCATACATATTTGCATGAGCTACTGTATTCCTCATCAATATTTGTACCAGCTGTTGTATTCCTCATACATATTTGCATGAGCTATAGTATTCACCATAAAACAAATGAAAATATCTTTTCATCGGCTCTCACGGCGAATGTGACAAACTGACATGGTTCACATTATCCCCCCCCCCCCATTCTCTCTGAACCCCCACAGTTGTTCCTCTAGCCCAGACATAATCGCTTAGGTCTCGTGGCGTGATAATTGCTGTGTACAACAACATCTGGTCAATACCATACAGCCCGATGGCCAGCAAGTTACCCCACTCGTTCAACATGTGATCTGCCAAGTATCCCAATGGCCAGCTAGCTACCCGACCCTTCCAACATGTGGTCTGCCAAGTATCCCGATGGCCAGCAAGATACCCGACCCTTCCAACATGTGGTCTGCCAAGTATCCCGATGGCCAGCAAGATACCCGACCCTTCCAACATGTGGTCTGCCAAGCATCCCGATGGCCAGCAAGATACCCGACCCTTCCAACATGTGGTCTGCCAAGTATCCCGATGGCCAGCAAGATACCCGACCCTTCCAACATGTGGTCTGCCAAGTATCCCGATGGACAGCTAGCTACACGACTCTCCAACATGTGGTCTGCCAAGTATCCCGATGGCCAGCAAGATACCCGACCCTTCCAACATGTGGTCTGCCAAGTATCCCGATGGACAGCAAGATACCCAACTCTTCCAACATGTGGTCTGACAAGTATCCCGATGGACAGCTAGCGACTCTTCCAACATGTGGTCTGCCAAGTAGCCTACTAGCTAGCTACCCGATCAGGGTGAAATGATATTGTATATATTTCAACCAAGCCAGTTGAATTAAATTTTTGAGAAGCTAAAGGACATAAAAAGTAATATATATATATATATATATATATATATATATATATATATATATATATATATATATATTGAATTATGGCTAGAAATTATTTTAATGAAACTAGATCAAAAGCTAATGTGAATAAATCAAAGACAATAAATTGAGTCATGTAGAAATTGTCAATAAAGTTAAAGAATTTGATTTGTGTGTAATGAAAAAAACTGAATCCCCTCAAAACAGATGTCACGGCTATGAGAGATAAGGAACTTAACAAAACAGATGTCACGGCTATGAGAGATAAGGAACTTAACAAAACAGATGTCACGGCTATGAGAGATAAGGAACTTAACAAAACAGATGTTACGGCTATGAGAGATAAGGAACTTAACAAAACAGATGTTATGGCTATGAGAGATAAGGAACCTAACAAAACAGATGTCATGGCTATGAGAGATAAGGAACTTAACAAAACAGATGTTACGGCTATGAGAGATAAGGAACTTAACAAAACAGATGTTATGGCTATGAGAGATAAGGAACTTAACAAAACAGATGTCACGGCTATGAGAGATAAGGACTTAACAAAACAGATGTCATGTCTATGAGAGATAAGGAACCTAACAAAACAGATGTCATGGCTATGAGAGATAAGGAACCTAACAATACAGATGTCATGGCTATGAGAGATAAGGAACCTAACAAAAAGCAGGCAATACAAAGGTTGAAAAATATTTCAATACGTTTGTTATGTATTTGAAAGAAAGAAAAAAGGTTTTGTAGAACTGTAGTAAATTCAATGAAGACAAGTTGGTAGATACCTAAATAAGGTGCATGAGATGAGAAATAAATCAAAACACAATAGTATTAGTAAGTATTATCAACATTTGGACCACATTCTGCAGATAGTAGATTATGGCAGAAACAAAAAGTAAATTTCAGTTGTCATATAAAGAGCAATATTTCAGTGATTTGTTAAATTAAGATAGGATGAACCAATGATAAGAAGAATGATTCCTATCCAGGAAATAAAATATTACAGTAATGTCATGACATGGTTTTTAATGTAAAGAGAGTGAATCATGACAAGGTTTTTATTAAAGAGAGTGAATCTTGACAAAGTTTTCATGTTAAGAGAGTGAATCATGACAAGGTTTTTTATGTAAAGAGAGTGAATCATGACAAGGTTTTTATTAAAGAGAGTGAATCTTGACAAAGTTTTCATGTTAAGAGAGTGAATCATGACAAGGTTTTTAATGTAAAGAGAGTGAATCATGACAAGGTTTTTATTAAAGAGAGTGAATCTTGAGAAAGAATATGGAGGGGAGAGAGAATAGGGAGGGGAGAGAGAATAGGGAGGAGAGAGAATAGGGAGGGGAGAGAGAATAGGGAGGGGAGAGAGAATAGGGAGGAGAGAGAATAGGGAGGAGAGAGAATAGGGAGGGGAGAGAGAATAGGGAGGGGAGAGAGAATAGGGAGGGGAGAGAGAATAGGGAGGAGAGAGAATAGGGAGGAGAGAGAATAGGGAGGGGAGAGAGAATAGGGAGGAGAGAGAATAGGGAGGAGAAAGAATAGGGAGGGGAGAGAGAAGAGAGGAGAGAGAATAGGGAGGGGAGAGAGAGTAGGGAGGGCGGAAGACAAAGTACTTTATCGGGACGTGACGTTTAACAGAATACTGAATAGGGAGGGACGTGACGTTTGACAGAATACTGAATAGGGAGGGACGTGACGTTTGACAGAATACTGAATAGGGAGGGACGAAAAAAATATGACCTTGGCAGACAAAATATCTAACAGAAAGGGGTGTGATAAACTACAGGAGAGAGAGAGAGAGAGAGAGAGAGGAGGAAACAGGGTAGGAGGGTACGAGACTGAGAAAATACGGGTATGGGTGAGAAAATACGTTGCAAGGACGGGGCTGTAAATAAAATAAATAATACGGCAGGAGTGGGTGAAAGAATAGTGATTACTCTGGAGAGAAAATAAATACATAACAGGTACATAGTGGGAGAGAAATACATAACAGGTACATAGTGGGAGAGAAATACATAACAGGTACATAGTGGGAGAGAAATACATAACAGGTACATAGTGGGAGAGAAATACATAACAGGTACATAGTGGGAGAGAAATACATAACAGGTACATAGTGGGAGAGAAATACATAACAGGTACATAGTGGGAGAGAAATACATAACAGGTACATAGTGGGAGAGAAATACATAACAGGTACATAGTGGGAGAGAAATACATAACAGGTCCATAGTGGGAGTGAAATACATAACAGGTACATAGTCGGAGAGAAATACATAACAGGTCCATAGTGGGAGTGAAATACATAACAGGTACATAGTCGGAGAGAAATACATAACAGGTACATAGTGGGAGAGAAATACATAACAGGTACATAGTTGGAGAGAAATACATAACAGGTACATAGTTGGAGAGAAATAGCTTATTACGGATGAGGTGGAAGAGAATGAAAATGCGCGTAGAGAACCAATACATAAGGGGGGGGGAGAGAGAGAGAGAGAGAGGGAACATAATAATGAGGGGAAGACAATAAAAACAGAGAGGCGAGAGAGAATACAATACTGGGAGGAGAATAAGATAAAATACAGAATAGGAAAGTGTGAGAAAATACAGAATAAGAAGGAGAACAAAATAATAGAGAATGGGATGGACATACTACAGAATTTTTGGGAGGGGAAGACAGTTAATGGAAGGAATTTGAGGGAGCATATATAATATATAATGGTGGGAAAGAGAATATTAAATATGGCAAGAGAAGGATTTCAATTAAAGCTATAAACTGAGTCGTCATTAGGCCGGTGGGGGGTGGGGGGGTGCGAGGCGGAAGAGAGGATACAAACTAGGGAGAGAATATAAAATTAGGAAGAGAGAATCCAGAACGGGAATGGATAGGGATATGGAATTGGGAGGAAAAGGGATTATAGATTTCGTGATGGCTACTTTTGAAGATTTTTTTTTTAATATTAAGCCATACAAACTATAATTTGCTACAGATCATCATGGTTACAAATACTACTTTGTAATAAATTAGGTCAATATTAGAACGTTAAAAGTGTCCAATTATTCAGTCGATAAAATGTGTAACATTATTTTGAACTGCATAAACAAATACTATCCTTAGTGTGCTATGTTTACATGATATATCTTTTAAATTCAATTATGATATAAAAAATGAGAAAAATTAATCCATTTCTGGAGATCGGGACGGCTGGTTGTTCGGTGTAGAGCGTTCGATTGTCAACCTGAGAGTCATGGGTTCGAACCTCACTGTTCTCCATTTTTTTTTCTTCAGGTCCTGATGTAAGTCCCACAAGTCCCTGCTTTAAATGGGTACCCGACTATAGGCTGGGGGAGTAAAGGCGGCTGGGCGTTGTGTTAACCACACAATCCCTTTATATCCCGAGATGAACTCTACACTTCATCTGCCCCGAGGAGCCCTTAGGGGCTTAAGGGAACTTTACTTTTACAATATCTGGGTGTTAGTGGCATATGATAACATATTAATAACTCCACAGGTCCGCAGCCAGAAATCTGGTGCCCCTAACATACTACTTCAACTGGGGCCCCTAACATACTACTTCAACTGGGGTCCCTAACATACTACTTCAACTGGGGCCCCTAACATACTACTTCAACTGGGGCCCCGAACATACTACTTCAACTGGGGCCCCGAACATACTTCTTCAATTGATGCCCCTGATATACTACTTCAACTGAAGCCCCAGCTATACTACTTCAACTGAAGCCCCAGCTATACTACTTCAACTGAAGCCCCAGATATACTACTTCAACTGAGGCCCCTGATATACTACTTCAATTGAGGCCCCAACATACTACTACGACTGGGGCCCCTGTCAAACTTCTGCATTTTACGTCCCGGACATACTACTACGTGGGCCCTGACAGACTTTTGACCACCTCAGTTTATTTTACATTTAAAAACATACATAAAAATAATTATCGAGAGCGACGGGGCCCCTCATGCTCTGGGCCCTAGATAAGTGCTCGGGCTGCTGATTGTTTCCTCCCAAACGGTTAATAACGCATGTTTTGAGTTGTCGTTGTAGCTGGTTTAGTCTTGAAATGAACATGGTTCGCTCTATATTAGGTTTTTACATTAAAAAAAAAAAGAGACACCTTAGCGAATACACATGTTAACGAAACTAAATATTAAGAAAAATGAATTACTTAGACTGGAAGTTGGCTGATGTTGATTCATAAGAGAATAAGACATTACAAGTAACAACATGGCTTTAAAATACATTAGGTCGTCCGCAAATCACTAAGATTGTACGGAAGCTAAAGAAACAAAACAAATAAGGTCTTTGATAAACTACAACTGACCTGTAGGACACCAACTAGAATTGACCTGTAGGACACCAACTAGAACGGACCTGTAGGACACCAACTAGAACTGACCTGTAGGACACCAACTAGAACTGACCTGTAGGATACACAGTTATAGATCACATGATATATAATCCACAATGTAGAGATATCCTTCGTATTCCCACTACTGTTCCAACTCAGCCATCAGCAGCAGAATATTGTGTACCAGCCCAGGCCAGGGTTTCATCAACTGACTGGGTTATTGATAGCAATTCACTCAGTGCGCTGGAGGGAGAGAAGAGGGAGAGAGAGAGAGAGAGAGAGAGAGAGGAGTGGGGATGAAATCAGCCAGGAATACATGCAGGTACGCTGAGCTGGGAACATTGCCTGCCTCTAACACACTTTTTTCTATTTTGTTCTCTCCAGGCTACACCGGTTAATGTCGACGACGACACACACATACACACACACAGACAAACACACTCTCACACACACAGACAAACACACTCTCACACACACATACACACAGACAAACACACACACACAAGACAAACACACACATACACACAGACAAACACACTCTCACACACACATTTAGTTTCTCTTTTGATAAACACGTTTTTTTGTTTACATGAAATAAAAACAAGATTAATGTATTTGTATTATTTTATTGAAATATGTTTAATTTCTTTACATTTGACATTTAAAGATAATAGTTGTATAATTATCTGGACTTAAATATCTGAAAAAAGTTTCAACTTTACAATATATTAAAAAACAATGACACGAATAAATAATGCATGTATAAATCTGATAAATTATAGTCTAGATTTTATTTTCATAAGTATTTCTTTTTAGTTAGTATCACTTTCTGAAAGTTGTATGTTCCCTGTTTTCAAATCTTGTAACTCGGTTTAGATAAAGGTTATCTTTTAAAACATGTCAACTTGACGATTTTCATCACTTCTTCTAATTCTTTTTGAGTTTTATTGCCGTTCAAATCACTTTTCTTCCAACATTTTCTGTGAATTCATTGCTCCCTAGATGTGATCTCTAGCTGCACTAAGAAAATAGTTTATGTATACATTTATACCAATAATGTAAATATGTTATAACTTCCATTATACCAATAATGTAAATATGCTATAACTTCCATTATACCAATATGTAAATATGTTCTAACTTCCATTATACCAATAATGCATATATGTTATACCTTCCATAACACAGTGGTGGCTCTAGGCTCGTGGCTGCCCCGAACAAAGTATCTGTGTCACCTTCGCCCGCCAATGTCACTATTGTATTTTACTTTCTGTTTATATTAACTACATAATAAAGTCGCATTATCTAAATACCACTGAATGTATGTGTCGTTCTAAAATACACATTTATGCAAATATAATAGTACATCCCATATCACCATATCGACCCCCACCACACACACACTTATATACATTAGACTTATTATATATGCACAGTCTCCCACCCCACCACACACACACACTTGTATACATTTGACATATATATATATATATATATATATATATATATATATATATATATATATATATATAAACACGGTCTCACCATCAACAAAGACGATGAAAATGTTCCATAGACAATATATTTCAAAACACTGATGTTGTTTCTACAAAATCGATATCATACCTAAAACGTATGCCTGACAAATTGATCCTGGGCTTGCACGTCCTGCCAACTATCAAAGGACTCACATACACGCAGGCAGGCTCATGATTCTTGCATTATCAGTTACGTTTTTTATCAGCTAGAAAGAAAAAAAAAAGACAAACTATTGGATTGCCCTCTTTCAGATACTGCTGTAGCTAGACGTCACTAGCAAGTATTATACATCGATTGTGAAAACAAAAACAAGTAGAGGATCCTGCTTGAGGTGATTTCAACAGCCGAGAAATAAACAATAGCTAAAGAGTTAACATTACACTTTACGCAGACCAGGGGAAGTATTAGAATTTGGGAGAATTAATAATAATTAATAAAAAAATAATTAATAAAAAAATAGTCGTATAGTTGGGAAAGTATGACATAAGGTAACTATGGAAACAGTTTAATGCTGGCAGAATGGCGTACTGGGGATAGTGGGACATTACAAAGGAACACTTGGCGGCCATAAACAAAGAAATGAATAAATAAAAAGTAAACTCTGCCAAGGACACTGCTTTCAAATCCGCGGTTATTACAAATGTTGATTGTGGGGGAACCTCTACATTCTAACTGTCATGTCAGTTCCCTGCCAAGTGATTAGATTAGATTTCTTTTTTTTAGTTTGACTGTTACAATGTAAGCAAGCCAGTACGTGGAGCTAGCATATAGATAGTACTAGCATTCAATATAGACATGCCCATATGTGGAACTAGCATATATATATATATATATATATATATATATATATATATATATAATTGTAGAAGTCAATGTAGGCTAGCAAGTATGTAGAACTTGCACATATGTAATCTTAATATTCAATATAGACATGCCAGTATGTGGAACTAGCCCATAGATAGACTTCCTAGTATATGGAACTAGAATATAGATAGAACACTTTGACAATAAACATAGAGTTTTCTAGAAATTTTTTATGGAAAATCAAGAAATCCACAAAATTACATGAACTTAATGTTAATGTAGTTCATGAATGGGCAGAGGCCGCACGTGTTGATGCAAAGGGTGGGGCTATTTCACATGCCCGCTATATGGTAAATGTACTTTGGATAGAGACGTATCTTATTAAACATGGTTTTCTCTCTAACGGCCCACAACCATTGTTAATTCTAATACGACAGAGTCAACCGTGCACTTTCTATATGAAAAGTTTGGAAGAGCTTACAATAAAGAGAAAATAATAGACATAAAGACAATAACTTCTCCATTTCTCTGTATACAACAGACGGAGTTGTTTAAATTGTTCTCTTCCTTGTTTGCCTTATTTAACTACTCGAACAATTGTGTTCAAGTCAAAAAATTCATATAATGTTAACTATCATTATTTATCTCGCAAGTTATATACCTGACAATTGAACTAGATCTGTGCAACAATGGACTGTTATAAACCTGAACTAAATCTGTGCAACAATGGACTGTTATAAACCTGAACTAAATCTGTGCAACAATGGACTGTTATAAACCTGGACAAAATCTGTGCAACGATGGACTGTTATAAACCTGGACTAAATCTGTGCAACAATGGACTGTTATAAACCTGAGCAAAATCTTTGCAACAATGGACTGTTATAAACCTGGACAAAATCTGTGCAACAATGGACTGTTATAAACCTGAACAAAATCTTTGCAACAATGGACTGTTATAAACCTGGACAAAATCTTTGCAACAATGGACTGTTATAAACCTGGACTAAATCTAGGCAACAATGGACTGTTATAAACCTGAACAAAATCTTTGCAACAATGGACTGTTATAAACCTGGACAAAATCTGTGCAACAATGGACTGTTATAAACCTTAACAAAATCTTTGCAACAATGGACTGTTATAAACCTGGACAAAATCTTTGCAACAATGGACTGTTATAAACCTGGACTAAATCTAGGCAACAATGGACTGTTATAAACCTGAACAAAATCTTTGCAAAAATGGACTGTTATAAACCTGGACAAAATCTGTGCAACAATGGACTGTTATAAGCCTGAACAAAATCTGTGCAACAATGGACTGTTATAAACCTGAACAAAATCTTTGCAACAATGGACTGTTATAAACCTGGACAAAATCTGTGCAACAATGGACTGTTATAAACCTGGACAAAATCTTTGCTACAATGGACTGTTATAAACCTGGACAAAATCTGTGCAACAATGGACTGTTATAAACCTGGACAAAATCTTTGCAACAATGGACTGTTATAAACCTGAACAAATTCTGTGCAACAACGGACTGTTATAAACCTGAACAAAATCTGTGCAACAATGAACTGTTATAAACGTGGACAAAATCTTTGCAACAATGGACTGTTATAAACCTGCACCAATGGAAAAAAATGTGTTATAAGTATTTTAGTTAATTCACCAATATGCCTGCTTTATAACTTAATGTTACTCAAATACAGACTCAGTCTTCGCCAGTTTTCGGCCTAAGACATGATCTTTTTTTATTATTACATAACCAATGGCTCCTTTGAACAGATTTTGTTTTGAATTTTAAAAAGGCAGAATTTCTTTAAGCAAGGATGACTTCGAAATAAAATTGCTGCAAACAGATGCATCTTTTTCGGAAAAATCTGTTGTAAAGCTGTTTGTTCGTCGATTAAAAAGTGCATTACAAAAGTACTCCAATCAGACGTTATATATATATATATATATATATATATATATATATATATATATATAACGTTATATATATATATATATATAATGTGATCTCAAACAAAAAAGTCTTTCTAGTAATATATTTACCATGTTATGGGAGGGAAAGAAATTTTATGAGAAAAATCAAATTCAATGCTAACATTTTATTAACAGTACATTTGAAAATTAAAAAAAAAAAAGACAAAACACTGATAGCCTTCTATAATTTTGAGCTTTTTTATCTGCATTAAATATTTAGGGTCCTAGGACATAGATTACCAACCCAATGAAGACACTACGGTAATGACAGTACACCTTTTCTCCGGTCGAATCAAAACAAATTTAACCGTGGCAACATATTAAGCCCTACAACATCTGGGGACTTTCCACTTCAGAGTTTTTCTCATTTCAAAAAAGCTATTAGGGCCTTCACAAGGCTTTCACTGGCTCGCCTACATTATTCCACTCATTAGCCCGACTCAGACCTTTCTTTAGCATGTCTCAAGACAATGTATCACTAAGGAAAAAGAAATGCTTTTAAGGAATGTGATGAAGATGGCCAGACGATGGTGTAATAGCTGTCTAAGTCTGCCAGTAATCCTTGTATTTAGCGTGTGTATTAGTTCTTGCCTGTTTCAGCAAAACTGACTTGTAAATGCATGATTTGTTACGAGACGTTGATATATAAGATTATTGAAATTGTTGTTGATGTATTATCAGGCTTTATTAAATGAAAGATATTATCTTTAAGTCAAAGTTTAAAATCGGTTAATATCTCTTTTTAAATTGCCATATTAAAATGTACGGTTTCAGTCACATATTACACTGGTAAACAGTGAATTCATTGCCAGTGATATTTGAATCATTTTATACAAAGTCAACTATGCTGATTTAGAATATGTAAGTGCTTTTGCTAGATTGGCTCTATTTTACGAGATAATTAAAATTAATTAAATAATGTATGCACCGTGTTTGGAATTAGTCAAGAATTGCATGGAGTAAAATAGTATACTAACAAATAGTAGTGAAACTGTTAATAGTCATGCAGAAATTGGCTCAAAAATATGTGTAATAGCGTTATAGAAGAAAACATTTTCATTTGAAAAACTAATTATGTCTAATTAATTAATTAATATGTTAATTGTCTATGGTAATGCATTAGCAAATCGCTGTTTGCTTGACTTCCTTTTGTATGTGTCGTTGGTGCAATTGCGCTGGAGGCTCCAACAGTAGTCAGCCATCATATGTATGTCTCATCTTCCTTGATATCTCTCCTCCATCACCCTCATATCCTGATGGAACCTCTCGCCTTGTTCATCACTGAAGTCCCCGAGGTTACCTGGAAATTTGTCTAAATGACTGTGCAGGTAATGTACCTTGATGCTCATATTTGTTCCACTGTTTCTGAAGTTAGCTAGCACATCTTGCACCAGTTCTTCGTAATTCTCTGCTCTGTTATTACCTAAGAAGTTCCTGACAACTGAAACAAAACTGTTCCATGAAGAAGCTTCAAGGTGATTTCGATCGTTGACGAGTTTCCGAATCTGAGGACCGTCAAAAATCCCAGCTTTCAGCTTCTGCATGCTCAATCCGGGGAATGATCTGCAAAAATGCTTGAAGCAATTGCCAGATTTGTACAAAGCCTTAACAAATTGCTTCATTAAACCTAATTTGATATGAAGCGGTGGGAGAATGATCTTATTTTTGTCAACCAGTGGCTTGTTGACAATATTTTCTTTACCTGCAGTCATGGTTTCCATTGCAGGCCATGCCACTCTTGTCCAATGATCTTACCTTGCCCTGCTATCCCAAAGGCACATGAAGCATGGGTATTTTGTGTATCCTGACTGCTACCCAAGCAAGAAGTTTACCATTTTTAGATCAACACAAATTGACCACTGATGCTCATAATAACGGACTTTCTGCAGTACTGTTTTAATATTCTCATACTCTTCTTTAAGTGTTGTTGAGTGATCAATGGGAAGAGATGCATAACGGTTACCATTGTGTAACAGAACACATTTCAAGCTTTTGATAGAACTGTCTATAAAAAGACGCCAGTCTTCGGAATGGTAGTCTTGTAGTCCCTTTTGGAGAAGTCCAGGGATGTCATTACAGTAAACAAGATCTTCCTCTTGGCTGAAATATGGAAGAAGAAACTCTTCTCTTTTCCGATAACATGTTATTTTAACTTCTGGTTTGAGAAAATTTCTTTCATAGAGCCTGGACGCTAAAAGCTCAGATGCTTGCTTGGACAGATTTAGGTCTCGTATTAGGTCATTGAATTCTTCTTGGCTGAATGGTTGAGGTGTTGAAGAACTTCCTTCATAATTCACTGTTTTCACCTGCCAAAAACTCCAGATCTTGCCCCTCGTCGGAGTCTGATGGTGAAAGCTCTAATAATCCAGTAAACACTGGTATAGGAACTTCACTGCTACGTGGAATTGGTCTCCTGGCAGATTCAAGATTAAGATAACCCCACTTAGATTTCTTGTGGCGATTGAAGCCTTTAACATTCACAATACAAAAATAACAATCACCAAAATGGTCTTTCGACTCTCGCCATACCATTGGTACACCAAAACTTAGACTTTTCTTCTCACCATTTGTCCACTGCCATAGGCTCTCCACACAGTTTTTGCAGACCTTATGGGGAGCCCAAGACATGTCTTGGTCTCCCAGCTTCACACCGAAATAAGCCAAATATGCCTGCTGCACAAAGTCGGTTATAGTTCTTCTTTGCTTTTCAATCATGTATTGTCCAGAGATGTAACAGAATACATTGTGATTATTTTTGCAGCATCTTCGTGATGATCTCATGATGTCTTTAGAAAGCAGATATAAAATAGAAAAAAATAAACCAAGTTAAAACATGGTATAGTTTAATTAAACAACAGACACCAAACCTATTGCATTTGTTTTACACAAATTGTACAATCATATTTTCAAGGGAGTCCAAAATCTCAGAAACTAGAGCCAATTCAGCAAAAGCAGTGGCAGTTTTGAAATCAGCACCCATGAATTGCTATAAATTCATTCAAACATTCTTGGCAATTCACAAAAAAAATTTTTGTTGGGCTGTGTTATCTATTGCGAAATGATAAAAATATCAAGGCACCCCCACCCAGCTCTACATTAAAACCTTATATAACAGAGTCAGGACCTAATCCCCATATGTATATACAAGTCAGGACCTAATCCCAATATGTATATAGAAGTCAGGACCTAATCCCCAAATGTATATACAAGTCAGGACCTAATCCCCATAGGTATATACAAGTCAGGACCTAATCCCCATAGGTATATACAAGTCAGGACCTAATCCCAATATGTATATAGAGGTCAGGACCTAATCCCCATATGTATATACAAGTCAGGACCTAATCCCCATAGGTATATACAAGTCAGGACTTAATCCCCATAGGTATATACAAGTCAGGACTTAATCCCCATATGTATATAAAAGTCAGGACTTAATCCCCATATGTATATACAAGTCAGGACTTAATCCCCATATGTATATAGAGGTCAGGACTTAATCCCCATAGGTATATACAAGTCAGGACCTAATCCCCATATGTATATACAAGTCAGGACTTAATCCCCATATGTATATACAAGTCAGGACCTAATCCCAATATGTATATAGAGGTCAGGACCTAATCCCCATATGTATATACAAGTCAGGACTTAATCCCCATAGGTATATACAAGTCAGGACTTAATCCCCATATATATATACAAGTCAGGACCTAATCCCCATATGTATATAAAGTCAGGACCTAATCTTCAAATGTATATAGAGGTCAGGACCTAATCCCCAAAAGTATATACAAGTCAGGACCTAATCCCCATATGTATATACAAGTCAGGACCTAATCCCAATATGTATATAGAGGTCAGGACCTAATCCCCATATGTATATACAAGTAAGGACCTAATCCCCATAGGTATATACAAGTCACGACCTAATCCCCATAGGTTTATACAAGTCAGGACCTAATCCCCATAGGTATATACAAGTCAGGATTAATCCCCATATGTATATACAAGTAAAGACTAAAACCCCATATGTATGTACAAGTCAGGACCTAATCCCCATATGTATATAGAGGTCAGGACATAATTCCCATATGTATATAGAGGTCAGGACCTAATCCCCATATGTATATACAAGTCAGGACCTAATCCCCATATGTATATACAAGTCAGGACCTTATCCCCATATGTCAAAACCTAATCCCCATATGTCAGCACCTAATCCCCTTATGTCAGCACCTAATCCCCATATGTCAGCACCTATTCCCCATATGTCAGCACCCAATCCCCATATGTCAGCACCTAAACCCCATATATCAGGACCTAATCCCCATATGTATATACAAGTCAGGACCTAATCCCCATATGTCAGCACCTAATCCCCATATGTCAGCACCTATTCCCCATATGTCAGCACCCAATCCCCATATGTCAGGACCTAATCCCCTTATGTCAGCACCTAATTCCCTTATGTCAGCACCTTATCCCCATATGTCAAGACCTAATCCCCATATGTCAGCACCTAATCCCCATATGTCAGCACCTATTCCCCATATGTCAGCACTTAATCCCCATATGTCAGGACCTAATCCCCATATGTCAAGACCTAATCCCCATATGTCAGGACCTAATCCCATATGTCAGGACCTAATCCCCATATGTCAGCACCTATTCCCCATATGCCAGCACTTAATCCCCATATGTCAGCACCAAATCCCCATATGTCAGCACCTAATCCACATATGTCAGCACCTAATCCCCATATGTCAGGACCTAATCCCCATATGTCAGCCTAATCCCCATATGTCAGCACCTAATTCCCATATGTCAGCGCTTAATCCCCATATGTATATACAAGTCAGGACTTAATCCCCATATGTATGTACAAGTCAGGACTTAATCCCCATATGTATGTACAAGTCAGGACCTAATCCCCATATGTATATAGAGGTCAGGACCTAATCCCCATATGTATATACAAGTCAGGACCTAATCCCCATATGTATATACAATTCAGGGCCTAATCCCTATATGTATATACAAGTCAGGATCTTATCCGCATATGTCAGGACCTAATCCCCATATGTCAGCACCTAATCCCCTTATGTCAGCACCTAATCCCCATATGTCAGCACCTATTCCCCATATGTCAGCACCCAATCCCCATAAATCAGGACCTAATCCCCATATGTCAGCACCTAATCCCCATAGGTCAGGATCTAATCCCCATATGTCAGCACCTAATCCCCATATGTCAGCACCTTATCCCCATATGTCAGCACCTAATCCCCATATGTCAGGACCTAATCCCCATAAGTCAGGACCTAATCCCCTTATGTCAGCACCTAATCCCCATATGTCAGGACCTAATCCCCATAGGTCAGCACCTAATCCCCATATGTCAGCACATATTCCCCATATGTCAGCACTTAATCCCCATATGTCAGGACCTAATCCCCATACGTCAGGACCTAATCCCCATATGTCAGGACCTAATCCCATATGTCAGGACCTAATCCCCATATGTCAGCACCTATTCCCCATATGCCAGCACTTAATCCCCATATGTCAGCACCTAATCCCCATATGTCAGCACCTAATCCACATATGTCAGCCTAATCCCCATATGTCAGCACCCAATCCCCATATGTCAGCACTTAATCCCCATATGTATATACAAGTCAGGACTTAATCCCCATATGTATGTACAAGTCAGGACCTAATCCCCATATGTATATAGAGGTCAGGACTTAATTCCCATATGTATATAGAGGTCAGGACGTAATCCCCATATGTATATACAAGTCAGGACCTAATCCCCATATGTATATACAAGTCAGGACCTAATCCCCATATGTATATACAAGTCAGGACCTAATCCCCATATGTCTGGACATAATCCCCATATGTCAGCACCTAATCCCCTTATGTCAGCACCTAATCCCCATATGTCAGCACCTATTCCCCATATGTCAGCACCCAATCCCCATATGTCAGCACCTAATCCCCATATGTCAGCACCTAATCCCCATATGTCAGCACCCAATCCCCATATGTCAGGACCTAATCCCCATATGTCAGCACCTAAACCCCATATATCAGGACCTAATCCCCATATGTATATACAAGTCAGGACCTTATCCCCATATGTCAGGACCTAATCCCCATATGTCAGCACCTAATCCCCATATGTCAGCACCTATTCCCCATATGTCAGCACCCAATCCCCATATGTCAAGACCTAATCCCCATATGTCAGCACCTAATCCCCATATGTCAGCACCTATTCCCCATATGTCAGCACCCAATCCCCATATGTCAGGACCTAATCCCCATATGTCAGCACCTAATCCCCATATGTCAGCACTTAATCCCCTTATGTCAGCACCTAATCCCCTTATGTCAGCACCTTATCCCCATATGTCAGGACCTAATCCCAATAGGTCAGCACCTAATCCCCATATGTCAGCACTTAATCCCCATATGTCAGGACCTAATCCCCATATGTCAGGACCTAATCCCCATATGTCAGCACCTAAACCCCATATATCAGGACCTAATCCCCTTATGTATATACAAGTCAGGACCTTATCCCCATATGTCAGGACCTAATCCCCATATGTCAGCACCTAATCCCCATATGCCAGCACCTATTCCCCATATGTCAAGACCTAATCCCCATATGTCAGCACCTAATCCCCTTATGTCAGCACCTAATCCCCTTATGTCAGCACCTTATCCCCATATGTCAGTACCTAATCCCCATATGTCAGCACCTAATCCCCATATGTCAGCACCTATTCCCCATATGTCAGCACTTAATCCCCATATGTCAGGACCTAATCCCCATATGTCAGGACCTAATCCCCATATGTCAGGACCTAATCCCATATGTCAGGACCTAATCCCCATATGTCAGCACCTATTCCCCATATGCCAGCACTTAATCGCCATATGTCAGCACCTAATCCCCATATGTCAGCACCTAATCCACATATGTCAGCACCTAATCCCCATATGTCAGCACCTAATCCCCATATGTCAGCCTAATCCCCATATGTCAGCACCTAATCCCCATATGTCAGCACTTAATCTCCATATGTCAGCACCTAATCCCCATATGTCAGCACCTAATCCCCATATGCCAGCACTTAATCCCCATATGTCAGCACCTAATCCCCATATGTCAGCACCTAATCCACATATGTCAGCCTAATCCCCATATGTCAGCACCTAATCCCCATATGTCAGCACTTAATCCCCATATGTATATACAAGTCAGGACTTAATCCCCATATGTATGTACAAGTCAGGACCTAATCCCCATATGTATATAGAGGTCAGGACGTAATCCCCATATGTATATACAAGTCAGGACCTAATCCCCATATGTATATACAAGTCAGGACCTAATCCCATATGTCAGGACCTAATCCCCATATGTCAGCACCTATTCCCCATATGCCAGCACTTAATCCCCATATGTCAGCACCTAATCCCCATATGTCAGCACCTAATCCACATATGTCAGCCTAATCCCCATATGTCAGCACCCAATCCCCATATGTCAGCACTTAATCCCCATATGTATATACAAGTCAGGACTTAATCCCCATATGTATGTACAAGTCAGGACCTAATCCCCATATGTATATAGAGGTCAGGACTTAATTCCCATATGTATATAGAGGTCAGGACGTAATCCCCATATGTATATACAAGTCAGGACCTAATCCCCATATGTATATACAAGTCAGGACCTAATCCCCATATGTATATACAAGTCAGGACCTAATCCCCATATGTCTGGACCTAATCCCCTTATGTCAGCACCTAATCCCCTTATGTCAGCACCTTATCCCCATATGTCAGTACCTAATCCCCATATGTCAGCACCTAATCCCCATATGTCAGCACCTATTCCCCATATGTCAGCACTTAATCCCCATATGTCAGGACCTAATCCCCATATGTCAGGACCTAATCCCCATATGTCAGGACCTAATCCCATATGTCAGGACCTAATCCCCATATGTCAGCACCTATTCCCCATATGCCAGCACTTAATCGCCATATGTCAGCACCTAATCCCCATATGTCAGCACCTAATCCACATATGTCAGCACCTAATCCCCATATGTCAGCACCTAATCCCCATATGTCAGCCTAATCCCCATATGTCAGCACCTAATCCCCATATGTCAGCACTTAATCTCCATATGTCAGCACCTAATCCCCATATGTTAGCACCTAATCCCCATATGTCAGCACCTAATCCCCATATGCCAGCACTTAATCCCCATATGTCAGCACCTAATCCCCATATGTCAGCACCTAATCCACATATGTCAGCCTAATCCCCATATGTCAGCACCTAATCCCCATATGTCAGCACTTAATCCCCATATGTATATACAAGTCAGGACTTAATCCCCATATGTATGTACAAGTCAGGACCTAATCCCCATATGTATATAGAGGTCAGGACGTAATCCCCATATGTATATACAAGTCAGGACCTAATCCCCATATGTATATACAAGTCAGGACCTAATCCCCATATGTCAGGACCTAATCCCCATATGTCAGCACCTAATCCCCTTATGTCAGCACCTAATCCCCATATGTCAGCACCTATTCCCCATATGTCAGCACCCAATCCCCATATGTCAGCACCTAATCCCCATATGTCTGCACCTAATCCCCATATGTCAGCACCCAATCCCCATATGTCAGGACCTAATTCCCATATGCATACAAGTGATGTAGTGATTGGTGGCCGTAATATCTGTTGGTGGCAAATTTCAGTGTCTTAAGATTTGTGACAATACAAATGTATTATTATCTAACTAGTAGTTGCCCGTTGCATTCGGAACTAAAGGTTTTATCCCAATAAAATGTTTACTATAAGAATTAATATGAACTATTAACACGGAATTCCAAGTGCATAAAAAAAACTTAGTAAATAGCCGGTTTTAGCAACATCTCTTAGTGATCTACCAATTGCATCTAAAGCATGGCTCAATGCTATCGTGCACTCATCAAGCAAAAACATTTCCGCTGCAAATGTATTGTGCGCAAATTTTGTCTTACTGTCTTCTTTAATAGTAACTATTAACACGGAATTCCAAGTGAAGAATTATTGTTTAATATATAGCGGCGGCGTTCCCATTCTTCCACATGCGCAGCCGACTTCCGTGAAATGACGTCATAGAGGATATCCCAAGTGCTGAATTATTTTTTTTATTTATAGATAAAATTGTACCATCTGGAAATCAATTCAACTAATTAATTTTTAAATATGATTGATTAGGTTAATTAGGTGCTGATTTATGCCACCTTCCTAATGTGCAGAAATGACCTACATTTTGTACGTCACAAATTACGTTTTACCCGTCAACGTTAACCAGCCAAACCAAACCAACCGAACCAACCAATCAAACCAACCAAATCAACCAAAGCAAACCAACTAACCCAACCAAACCAAACTAAACACCATTAGGTAAAGATATGGCTGATAATTTATCTCACCCGATACGTTTTGCCCTTAATTCTATCAATATTAAAATCAAAACAAAGCTTAAAAAAAGCTTTTATAAAAATGCAATGAAAAGTAAAAAATAACTACTTTATTATGCCATTTCGCAGCACAAAGGCACGATACCGCACCCGCGCGCAAGTTCAATTCGCCTTTATTAGTAGGAAAATTAAAATATGTACCATTAGGAAATGAAGTCACAAAGGATTTTTATTTATAGCGACGACGTTCCCATTCTGCAAAAAAAAAAAAATGTAGCATCGGGAAATGACGTCATAGATTATTTATAGCGACGGCTTCCCCATACGCACGCATGGACTAAAAGATAGCTACTTTATTAGTAGGATTTAAAAAAAAATATATAAGAGCGTTCATATAAAATATATAATTATTATAATATTTGATGAACTCGTTTATATCTGGATAAATATTGTTTAAAACTGGTAGAGTTATACTGTATGTAGTATGTGGAATAGTCAACTGTTAAGTTCAGGAATAGTCAACTGTGAGCAGTGTAATGGTCAACTGTGTACTGTTGAAATAATAAACTGTGTACTGTTGAAATAATAAACTGTGTACTGTTGAAATAATAAACTGTGTACTGTTGAAATAATAAACTTTGTACTGTTGAAATAATAAACTTTATACTGTTGAAATAATAAACTGTTAACTGTTGAAATAATAAACTGTGTACTGTTGAAATAATAAACTGTGTACTGTTAAAATAATAAACTTTGTACTGTTGAAATAATAAACTTTGTACTGTTGAAATAATAAACTGTGAACTGTTGAAATAATAAACTGTGTACTGTTGAAATAATAAACTGTGTACTGTTAAAATAATAAACTGCGTACTGTTGAAATAATACACTTTGTGCTGTTGAAATAATAAACTTTGTACTGTTGAAATAATAAACTTTGTACTGTTGAAATAATAAACTGTGAACTGTTGAAATAATAAACTGTGTACTGTTGAAATAATAAAATGTGTACTGTTGAAATAATAAACTGTGCACTGTTGAAATAATAAACTGTGAACTGTTGAAATAATAAACTGTGTACTGTTGAAATAATAAACTGTGTACTGTTGAAATAATAAACTGTGAACTGTTGAAATAATAAACTTTGTACTGTTGAAATAATAAACTTTGTACTGTTGAAATAATAAACTGTGTACTGTTGAAATAATAAACTGTGTACTGTTGAAATGATAAACTGTGAACTGTTGAAATAATAAACTGTGTACTGTTGAAATAATAAACTGTGTACTGTTGAAATAATAAACTGTGTACTGTTGAAATAGTAAACTGTGTACTGTTGAAATAATAAACTGTGTACTGTTGAAATAATAAACTGTGTACTGTTGAAATAATAAACTTTGTACTGTTGAAATAATAAACTGTGTACTGTTGAAATAATAAACTGTGTACTGTTGAAATAATAAACTGTGAACTGTTGAAATAATAAACTGTGTACTGTTGAAATAATAAACTGTGTACTGTTGAAATAATAAACTGTGATCTGTTGAAATAATAAACTGTGTACTGTTGAAATAATAAATTTTGTACTGTTGAAATAATAAACTGTGTACTGTTGAAATATTAAACTGTGTACTGTTGAAATAATAAACTGTGAACTGATGAAATAATAAACTGTGAACTGTTGAAATAATAAACTGTGTTCTGTTAAAATAATAAACTTTGTACTGTTGAAATAATAAACTGTGCACTGTTGAAATAATAAACTTTGTGCTGCTGAAATAATAAATTTTGTACCGTTGAAATAATACACTTTGTACCGTTGAAATAATAAACTGTGAACTGTTGAAATAATAAACTGTGTACTGTTGAAATAATAAACTGTGTACTGTTAAAATAATAAACTGCGAACTGTTAAAATAATAAACTTTGTGCTGTTGAAATAATAAACTTTGTACTGTTGAAATAATAAACTTTGTACTGTTGAAATAATAAACTGTGAACTGTTGAAATAATAAACTGTGTACTGTTAAAATAATAAAATGTGTACTGTTGAAATAATAAACTGTGCACTGTTGAAATAATAAATTGTGAACTGTTGAAATAATAAACTGTGTACTGTTGAAATAATAAACTGTGTACTGTTGAAATAATAAACTGTAAACTGTTGAAATAATAAACTGTGTACTGTTGAAATAATAAACTTTGTACTGTTGAAATAATAAACTGTGTACTGTTGAAATAATAAACTGTGTACTGTTGAAATAATAAACTGTGTACTGTTGAAATAATTAACTGTGTACTGTTGAAATAATAAACTTTGTACTGTTGAAATAATAAACTGTGTACTGTTGAAATAATAAACTGTGTACTGTTGAAATAATAAACTGTGTACTGTTGAAATAATAAACTGTGAACTGTTGAAAAAATAAACTGTGTACTGTTGAAATAATAAACTTTGTACTGTTGAAATAATAAACTTTGTACTGTTGAAATAATAAACTGTGAACTGTTGAAATAATAAACTGTGTACTGTTAAAATAATAAACTGTGTTCTGTTAAAATAATAAACTGTGTACTGTTGAAATAATAAACTTTGTGCTGTTGAAATAATAAACTTTGTACTGTTGAAATAATAAACTTTGAACTGTTGAAATAATAAACTTTGTACTGTTGAAATAATAAACTGTGTACTGTTGAAATAATAAACTGTGTACTGTTGAAATAATAAACTGTGTACTGTTGAAATAATAAACTGTGAACTGTTGAAATAATAAACTGTGTACTGTTAAAATAATAAACTGTGTACTGTTGAAATAATAAACTTTGTACTGTTGAAATAATAAACTGTGAACTGTTGAAATAATAAACTGTGTACTGTTAAAATAATAAACTGTGTTCTGTTAAAATAATAAACTGTGTACTGTTGAAATAATAAACTTTGTGCTGTTGAAATAATAAACTTTGTACTGTTGAAATAATAAACTTTGAACTGTTGAAATAATAAACTTTGTACTGTTGAAATAATAAACTTTGTACTGTTGAAAAAATAAACAGTGTACTGTTAAAATAATAAACTTTGTACTGTTGAAATAATAAACTGTGTACTGTTGAAATATTAAACTGTGTACTGTTGAAATAATAAACTGTGTACTGTTGAAATATTAAACTGTGTACTGTTGAAATAATAAACTGTGAACTGTTGAAATAATAAACTGTGTACTGTTGAAATAATAAACTGTGCACTGTTGAAATAATAAACTTTGTACTGTTGAAATAATAAACTGTGTACTGTTGAAATAATAAACTGTGTACTGTTGAAATAATAAACTGTGAACTGTAGAAATAATAAACTGTGTACTGTTGAAATAATAAACTGTGTACTGTTGAAATAATAAACTTTGTACTGTTGAAATAATAAACTGTGTACTGTTGAAATATTAAACTGTGTACTGTTGAAATAATAAACTGTGTACTGTTGAAATATTAAACTGTGTACTGTTGAAATAATAAACTGTGTACTGTTGAAATAATAAACTGTGAACTGTTGAAATAATAAACTGTGTACTGTTGAAATAATAAACTGTGTACTGTTAAAATATTAAACTGTGTACTGTTGAAATAATAAACTGTGTACTGTTGAAATAATAAACTGTGAACTGTTGAAATAATAAACTTTGTACTGTTGAAATAATAAACTTTGTACTGTTGAAATAATAAACTGTGAACTTTTCAAATAATAAACTATGTACTGTTGAAAAAATAAACTGTGTACTGTTAAAATAATAAACTTTGTACCGTTGAAATAATAAACTTTGTACTGTTGAAATAATAAACTGTGAACTGTTGAAATAATAAACTGTGTACTGTTGAAATAATAAACTTTGTACTGTTGAAATAATAAACTGTAAACTGTTGAAAAAATAAACTGTAAACTGTTGAAATAATAAACTTTGTACTGTTGAAATAATAAATTTGTATACTGTTGAAATAATAAACTGTGAACTGATGAAATAATAAACTGTGAACTGTTGAAATAATAAACTGTGTACTGTTAAAATAATAAACTTTCTACTGTTGAAATAATAAACTGTAAACTGTTGAAATAATAAACTTTGTGCTGTTGAAATAATAAACTGTGTACTGTTGAAATAATAAACTGTGTTCTGTTAAAAAAATAAACTGTGTACTGTTGAAATAATAAACTTTGTGCTGTTGAAAAAAAAACTTTGTACTGTTGAAATAATAAACTTTGTACTGTTGAAATAATAAACTGTGAACTGTTGAAATAATAAACTGTGTACTGTTGAAATATTAAACTGTGTACTGTTGAAATAATAAACTGTGAACTGATGAAATAATAAACTGTGAACTGTTGAAATAATAAACTGTGTTCTGTTAAAATAATAAACTTTGTACTGTTGAAATAATAAACTGTGTACTGTTGAAATAATAAACTTTGTGCTGCTGAAATAATAAATTTTGTACCGTTGAAATAATACACTTTGTACCGTTAAAATAATAAACTTTGTACTGTTGAAATAATAAACTGTGTACTGTTGAAATAATAAACTTTGTGCTGCTGAAATAATAAATTTTGTACCGTTGAAATAATAAACTGTAAACTGTTGAAATAATAAACTGTAAACTGTTGAAATAATAAACTTTGTGCTGTTGAAATAATAAACTGTGTACTGTTGAAATAATAAACTGTGTTCTGTTAAAAAAATAAACTGTGTACTGTTGAAATAATAAACTTTGTGCTGTTGAAAAAAAAACTTTGTACTGTTGAAATAATAAACTTTGTACTGTTGAAATAATAAACTGTGAACTGTTGAAATAATAAACTGTGTACTGTTGAAATATTAAACTGTGTACTGTTGAAATAATAAACTGTGAACTGATGAAATAATAAACTGTGAACTGTTGAAATAATAAACTGTGTTCTGTTAAAATAATAAACTTTGTACTGTTGAAATAATAAACTGTGTACTGTTGAAATAATAAACTTTGTGCTGCTGAAATAATAAATTTTGTACCGTTGAAATAATACACTTTGTACCGTTAAAATAATAAACTTTGTACTGTTGAAATAATAAACTGTGTACTGTTGAAATAATAAACTTTGTGCTGCTGAAATAATAAATTTTGTACCGTTGAAATAATAAACTGTAAACTGTTGAAATAATAAACTGTGTACTGTTAAAATAATAAACTGCGAACTGTTAAAATAATAAACTTTGTGCTGTTGAAATAATAAACTTTGTACTGTTGAAATAATAAACTTTGTACTGTTGAAATAATAAACTGTGAACTGTTGAAATAATAAACTGTGTACTGTTAAAATAATAAAATGTGTACTGTTGAAATAATAAACTGTGCACTGTTGAAATAATAAATTGTGAACTGTTGAAATAATAAACTGTGTACTGTTGAAATAATAAACTGTGTACTGTTGAAATAATAAACTGTAAACTGTTGAAATAATAAACTGTGTACTGTTGAAATAATAAACTTTGTACTGTTGAAATAATAAACTGTGTACTGTTGAAATAATAAACTGTGTACTGTTGAAATAATAAACTGTGTACTGTTGAAATAATTAACTGTGTACTGTTGAAATAATAAACTTTGTACTGTTGAAATAATAAACTGTGTACTGTTGAAATAATAAACTGTGTACTGTTGAAATAATAAACTGTGTACTGTTGAAATAATAAACTGTGAACTGTTGAAAAAATAAACTGTGTACTGTTGAAATAATAAACTTTGTACTGTTGAAATAATAAACTTTGTACTGTTGAAATAATAAACTGTGAACTGTTGAAATAATAAACTGTGTACTGTTAAAATAATAAACTGTGTTCTGTTAAAATAATAAACTGTGTACTGTTGAAATAATAAACTTTGTGCTGTTGAAATAATAAACTTTGTACTGTTGAAATAATAAACTTTGAACTGTTGAAATAATAAACTTTGTACTGTTGAAATAATAAACTGTGTACTGTTGAAATAATAAACTGTGTACTGTTGAAATAATAAACTGTGTACTGTTGAAATAATAAACTGTGAACTGTTGAAATAATAAACTGTGTACTGTTAAAATAATAAACTGTGTACTGTTGAAATAATAAACTTTGTACTGTTGAAATAATAAACTGTGAACTGTTGAAATAATAAACTGTGTACTGTTAAAATAATAAACTGTGTTCTGTTAAAATAATAAACTGTGTACTGTTGAAATAATAAACTTTGTGCTGTTGAAATAATAAACTTTGTACTGTTGAAATAATAAACTTTGAACTGTTGAAATAATAAACTTTGTACTGTTGAAATAATAAACTTTGTACTGTTGAAAAAATAAACAGTGTACTGTTAAAATAATAAACTTTGTACTGTTGAAATAATAAACTGTGTACTGTTGAAATATTAAACTGTGTACTGTTGAAATAATAAACTGTGTACTGTTGAAATATTAAACTGTGTACTGTTGAAATAATAAACTGTGAACTGTTGAAATAATAAACTGTGTACTGTTGAAATAATAAACTGTGCACTGTTGAAATAATAAACTTTGTACTGTTGAAATAATAAACTGTGTACTGTTGAAATAATAAACTGTGTACTGTTGAAATAATAAACTGTGAACTGTAGAAATAATAAACTGTGTACTGTTGAAATAATAAACTGTGTACTGTTGAAATAATAAACTTTGTACTGTTGAAATAATAAACTGTGTACTGTTGAAATATTAAACTGTGTACTGTTGAAATAATAAACTGTGTACTGTTGAAATATTAAACTGTGTACTGTTGAAATAATAAACTGTGTACTGTTGAAATAATAAACTGTGAACTGTTGAAATAATAAACTGTGTACTGTTGAAATAATAAACTGTGTACTGTTAAAATATTAAACTGTGTACTGTTGAAATAATAAACTGTGTACTGTTGAAATAATAAACTGTGAACTGTTGAAATAATAAACTTTGTACTGTTGAAATAATAAACTTTGTACTGTTGAAATAATAAACTGTGAACTTTTCAAATAATAAACTATGTACTGTTGAAAAAATAAACTGTGTACTGTTAAAATAATAAACTTTGTACCGTTGAAATAATAAACTTTGTACTGTTGAAATAATAAACTGTGAACTGTTGAAATAATAAACTGTGTACTGTTGAAATAATAAACTTTGTACTGTTGAAATAATAAACTGTAAACTGTTGAAAAAATAAACTGTAAACTGTTGAAATAATAAACTTTGTACTGTTGAAATAATAAATTTGTATACTGTTGAAATAATAAACTGTGAACTGATGAAATAATAAACTGTGAACTGTTGAAATAATAAACTGTGTACTGTTAAAATAATAAACTTTCTACTGTTGAAATAATAAACTGTAAACTGTTGAAATAATAAACTTTGTGCTGTTGAAATAATAAACTGTGTACTGTTGAAATAATAAACTGTGTTCTGTTAAAAAAATAAACTGTGTACTGTTGAAATAATAAACTTTGTGCTGTTGAAAAAAAAACTTTGTACTGTTGAAATAATAAACTTTGTACTGTTGAAATAATAAACTGTGAACTGTTGAAATAATAAACTGTGTACTGTTGAAATATTAAACTGTGTACTGTTGAAATAATAAACTGTGAACTGATGAAATAATAAACTGTGAACTGTTGAAATAATAAACTGTGTTCTGTTAAAATAATAAACTTTGTACTGTTGAAATAATAAACTGTGTACTGTTGAAATAATAAACTTTGTGCTGCTGAAATAATAAATTTTGTACCGTTGAAATAATACACTTTGTACCGTTAAAATAATAAACTTTGTACTGTTGAAATAATAAACTGTGTACTGTTGAAATAATAAACTTTGTGCTGCTGAAATAATAAATTTTGTACCGTTGAAATAATAAACTGTAAACTGTTGAAATAATAAACTGTAAACTGTTGAAATAATAAACTGTGTACTGTTGAAATAATAAATTTGTGTACTGTTGAAATAATAAACTGTGAACTGATGAAATAATAAACTGTGAACTGTTGAAATAATAAACTTTGTACTGTTGAAATAATAAACTTTGTACTGTTGAAATAATAAACTGTGAACTGTTGAAATAATAAACTGTGTACTGTTGAAATAATAAAATGTGTACTGTTGAAATAATAAACTGTGTACTGTTGAAATAATAAACTGTGAACTGTTGAAATAATAAACTGTGTACTGTTGAAATAATAAACTTTGTACTGTTGAAATAATAAACTGTGTACTGTTGAAATAATAAACTGTGTACTGTTGAAATAATAAACTGTGAACTGTTGAAATAAAAAACTGTGTACTGTTGAAATAATAAACTGTGTACTGTTGAAATAATAAACTGTGTACTGTTGAAATATTAAACTGTGAACTGTTGAAATAATAAACTGTGTACTGTTGAAATAATAAACTGTGTACTGTTGAAATAATAAACTTTGTACTGTTGAAATAATAAACTGTGAACTGTTGAAATAATAAACTGTGTACTGTTAAAATAATAAACTGTGTTCTGTTAAAATAATAAACTGTGTACTGTTGAAATAATAAACTTTGTGCTGTTGAAATAATAAACTTTGTACTGTTGAAATAATAAACTTTGAACTGTTGAAATAATAAACTTTGTACTGTTGAAATAATAAACTTTGTACTGTTGAAAAAATAAACAGTGTACTGTTAAAATAATAAACTTTGTACTGTTGAAATAATAAACTGTGTACTGTTGAAATATTAAACTGTGTACTGTTGAAATAATAAACTGTGTACTGTTGAAATATTAAACTGTGTACTGTTGAAATAATAAACTGTGAACTGTTGAAATAATAAACTGTGTACTGTTGAAATAATAAACTGTGCACTGTTGAAATAATAAACTTTGTACTGTTGAAATAATAAACTGTGTACTGTTGAAAAAATAAACTTTGTACTGTTGAAATAATAAACTGTGAACTGTTGAAATAATAAACTGTGTACTGTTAAAATAATAAACTGTGTTCTGTTAAAATAATAAACTGTGTACTGTTGAAATAATAAACTTTGTGCTGTTGAAATAATAAACTTTGTACTGTTGAAATAATAAACTTTGAACTGTTGAAATAATAAACTTTGTACTGTTGAAATAATAAACTTTGAACTGTTGAAATAATAAACTTTGTACTGTTGAAATAATAAACATTGTACTGTTGAAAAAATAAACAGTGTACTGTTAAAATAATAAACTTTGTACTGTTGAAATAATAAACTGTGTACTGTTGAAATATTAAACTGTGTACTGTTGAAATAATAAACTGTGTACTGTTGAAATATTAAACTGTGTACTGTTGAAAAAATAAAATGTGTACTGTTGAAATAATAAACTGTGTACTGTTGAAATAATAAACTGTGCACTGTTGAAATAGTAAACTGTATACTGTTAAAATAATAAACTGTGTAATGTTGAAATAATAAACTGTGTACTGTTGAAATAATAAACTTTGTACTGTTGAAATAATAAACTGTGTACTGTTGAAATAATAAACTGTAAACTGTTGAAATAATAAACTGTAAACTGTTGAAATAATAAACTGTGTACTGTTGAAATAATAAATTTGTGTACTGTTGAAATAATAAACTGTGAACTGATGAAATAATAAACTGTGAACTGTTGAAATAATAAACTTTGTACTGTTGAAATAATAAACTTTGTACTGTTGAAATAATAAACTTTGTGCTGTTGAAATAATAAACTTTGTACTGTTGAAATAATAAACTTTGTACTGTTGAAATACTAAACTTTGTGCTGTTGAAATAATAAACTGTGTACTGTTGAAATAATAAACTGTGTTCTGTTAAAATAATAAACTGTGTACTGTTGAAATAATAAACTTTGTGCTGTTGAAAAAAAAACTTTGTGCTGTTGAAATAATAAACTGTGTACTGTTGAAATAATAAACTGTGTTCTGTTAAAATAATAAACTGTGTACTGTTGAAATAATAAACTGTGCACTGTTGAAATATTAAACTGTGTACTGTTGAAAAAATAAAATGTGTACTGTTGAAATAATAAACTGTGTACTGTTGAAATAATAAACTGTGCACTGTTGAAATAGTAAACTGTATACTGTTAAAATAATAAACTGTGTAATGTTGAAATAATAAACTGTGTACTGTTGAAATAATAAACTTTGTACTGTTGAAATAATAAACTGTGTACTGTTGAAATAATAAACTGTAAACTGTTGAAATAATAAACTGTAAACTGTTGAAAAAATAAACTGTGTACTGTTGAAATAATAAATTTGTGTACTGTTGAAATAATAAACTGTGAACTGATGAAATAATAAACTGTGAACTGTTGAAATAATAAACTTTGTACTGTTGAAATAATAAACTTTGTACTGTTGAAATAATAAACTTTGTGCTGTTGAAATAATAAACTTTGTACTGTTGAAATAATAAACTTTGTACTGTTGAAATACTAAACTTTGTGCTGTTGAAATAATAAACTGTGTACTGTTGAAATAATAAACTGTGTTCTGTTAAAATAATAAACTGTGTACTGTTGAAATAATAAACTTTGTGCTGTTGAAAAAAAAACTTTGTACTGTTGAAATAATAAACTTTGTACTGTTGAAATAATAAACTGTGAACTGTTGAAATAATAAACTGTGTACTGTTGAAATATTAAACTGTGTACTGTTGAAATAATAAACTGTGAACTGATGAAATAATAAACTGTGAACTGTTGAAATAATAAACTGTGTTCTGTTAAAATAATAAACTTTGTACTGTTGAAATAATAAACTGTGTACTGTTGAAATAATAAACTTTGTGCTGCTGAAATAATAAATTTTGTACCGTTGAAATAATACACTTTGTACCGTTAAAATAATAAACTTTGTACTGTTGAAATAATAAACTGTGTACTGTTGAAATAATAAACTGTGTACTGTTGAAATAATAAACTGTGTACTGTTAAAATAATAAACTGCGTACTGTTAAAATAATAAACTTTGTGCTGTTGAAATAATAAACTTTGTACTGTTGAAATAATAAACTTTGTACTGTTGAAATAATAAACTGTGAACTGTTGAAATAATAAACTGTGTACTGTTGAAATAATAAAATGTGTACTGTTGAAATAATAAACTGTGCGATGTTGAAATAATAAACTGTGAACTGTTGAAATAATAAACTGTGTACTGTTGAAATAATAAACTGTGTACTGTTGAAATAATAAACTGTGAACTGTTGAAATAATAAACTGTGTACTGTTGAAATAATAAACTTTGTACTGTTGAAATAATAAACTGTGTACTGTTGAAATAATAAACTGTGTACTGTTGAAATAATAAACTGTGAACTGTTGAAATAATAAACTGTGTACTGTTGAAATAATAAACTGTGTACTGTTGAAATAATAAACTGTGTACTGTTGAAATAATAAACTGTGAACTGTTGAAATAATAAACTGTGTACTGTTGAAATAATAAACTGTGTACTGTTGAAATAATAAACTTTGTACTGTTGAAATAATAAACTGTGAACTGTTGAAATAATAAACTGTGTACTGTTAAAATAATAAACTGTGTTCTGTTAAAATAATAAACTGTGTACTGTTGAAATAATAAACTTTGTGCTGTTGAAATAATAAACTTTGTACTGTTGAAATAATAAACTTTGAACTGTTGAAATAATAAACTTTGTACTGTTGAAATAATAAACTTTGTACTGTTGAAAAAATAAACAGTGTACTGTTAAAATAATAAACTTTGTACTGTTGAAATAATAAACTGTGTACTGTTGAAATATTAAACTGTGTACTGTTGAAATAATAAACTGTGTACTGTTGAAATATTAAACTGTGTACTGTTGAAATAATAAACTGTGAACTGTTGAAATAATAAACTGTGTACTGTTGAAATATTAAACTGTGTACTGTTGAAAAAATAAAATGTGTACTGTTGAAATAATAAACTGTGTACTGTTGAAATAATAAACTGTGCACTGTTGAAATAGTAAACTGTATACTGTTAAAATAATAAACTGTGTAATGTTGAAATAATAAACTGTGTACTGTTGAAATAATAAACTTTGTACTGTTGAAATAATAAACTGTGTACTGTTGAAATAATAAACTGTGTACTGTTGAAATAATAAACTGTAAACTGTTGAAATAATAAACTGTGTACTGTTGAAATAATAAATTTGTGTACTGTTGAAATAATAAACTGTGAACTGATGAAATAATAAACTGTGAACTGTTGAAATAATAAACTGTGAACTGTTGAAATAATAAACTGTGTACTGTTGAAATAATAAACTGTGCACTGTTGAAATAATAAACTGTAAACTGTTGAAATAATAAACTGTGTACTGTTGAAATAATAAACTTTGTACTGTTGAAATAATAAACTTTGTACTGTTGAAATAATAAACTTTGTGCTGTTGAAATAATAAACTTTGTACTGTTGAAATAATAAACTTTGTACTGTTGAAATACTAAACTTTGTGCTGTTGAAATAATAAACTGTGTACTGTTGAAATAATAAACTGTGTTCTGTTAAAATAATAAACTGTGTACTGTTGAAATAATAAACTTTGTGCTGTTGAAAAAAAAACTTTGTACTGTTGAAATAATAAACTTTGTACTGTTGAAATAATAAACTGTGAACTGTTGAAATAATAAACTTTGTACTGTTGAAATAATAAACTTTGTACTGTTGAAATAATAAACTGTGAACTTTTCAAATAATAAACTATGTACTGTTGAAAAAATAAACTGTGTACTGTTAAAATAATAAACTTTGTACCGTTGAAATAATAAACTTTGTACTGTTGAAATAATAAACTGTGAACTGTTGAAATAATAAACTGTGTACTGTTGAAATAATAAACTTTGTACTGTTGAAATAATAAACTGTAAACTGTTGAAATAATAAACTGTAAACTGTTGAAATAATAAACTGTGTACTGTTGAAATAATATATTTTTGTGTACTGTTGAAATAATAAACTGTGAACTGATGAAATAATAAACTGTGAACTGTTGAAAAAATAAACTGTGTACTGTTAAAATAATAAACTTTGTACTGTTGAAATAATAAACTGTAAACTGTTGAAATAATAAACTTTGTGCTGTTGAAATAATAAACTGTGTACTGTTGAAATAATAAACTGTGTTCTGTTAAAATAATAAACTGTGTACTGTTGAAATAATAAACTTTGTGCTGTTGAAAAAAAACTTTGTACTGTTGAAATAATAAACTTTGTACTGTTGAAATAATAAACTGTGAACTGTTGAAATAATAAACTGTGTACTGTTGAAATATTAAACTGTGTACTGTTGAAATAATAAACTGTGAACTGATGAAATAATAAACTGTGAACTGTTGAAATAATAAACTGTGTTCTGTTAAAATAATAAACTTTGTACTGTTGAAATAATAAACTGTGTACTGTTGAAATAATAAACTTTGTGCTGCTGAAATAATAAATTTTGTACCGTTGAAATAATACACTTTGTACCGTTAAAATAATAAACTTTGTACTGTTGAAATAATAAACTGTGTACTGTTGAAATAATAAACTGTGTACTGTTGAAATAATAAACTGTGTACTGTTAAAATAATAAACTGCGTACTGTTAAAATAATAAACTTTGTGCTGTTGAAATAATAAACTTTGTACTGTTGAAATAATAAACTTTGTACTGTTGAAATAATAAACTGTGAACTGTTGAAATAATAAACTGTGTACTGTTGAAATAATAAAATGTGTACTGTTGAAATAATAAACTGTGCGATGTTGAAATAATAAACTGTGAACTGTTGAAATAATAAACTGTGTACTGTTGAAATAATAAACTGTGTACTGTTGAAATAATAAACTGTGAACTGTTGAAATAATAAACTGTGTACTGTTGAAATAATAAACTTTGTACTGTTGAAATAATAAACTGTGTACTGTTGAAATAATAAACTGTGTACTGTTGAAATAATAAACTGTGAACTGTTGAAATAATAAACTGTGTACTGTTGAAATAATAAACTGTGTACTGTTGAAATAATAAACTGTGTACTGTTGAAATAATAAACTGTGAACTGTTGAAATAATAAACTTTGTACTGTTGAAATAATAAACTTTGTACTGTTGAAAAATAAACAGTGTACTGTTAAAATAATAAACTTTGTACTGTTGAAATAATAAACTGTGTACTGTTGAAATATTAAACTGTGTACTGTTGAAATAATAAACTGTGTACTGTTGAAATATTAAACTGTGTACTGTTGAAATAATAAACTGTGAACTGTTGAAATAATAAACTGTGTACTGTTGAAATAATAAACTGTGCACTGTTGAAATAATAAACTTTGTACTGTTGAAATAATAAACTGTGTACTGTTGAAATAATAAACTGTGTACTGTTGAAATATTAAACTGTGTACTGTTGAAATAATAAACTGTGTACTGTTGAAATAATAAACTGTGAACTGTTGAAATAATAAACTGTGTACTGTTGAAATAATAAACTGTGTACTGTTGAAAAAATAAACTTTGTACTGTTGAAATAATAAACTGTGAACTGTTGAAATAATAAACTGTGTACTGTTAAAATAATAAACTGTGTTCTGTTAAAATAATAAACTGTGTACTGTTGAAATAATAAACTTTGTGCTGTTGAAATAATAAACTTTGTACTGTTGAAATAATAAACTTTGAACTGTTGAAATAATAAACTTTGTACTGTTGAAATAATAAACTTTGAACTGTTGAAATAATAAACTTTGTACTGTTGAAATAATAAACTTTGTACTGTTGAAAAAATAAACAGTGTACTGTTAAAATAATAAACTTTGTACTGTTGAAATAATAAACTGTGTACTGTTGAAATATTAAACTGTGAACTGTTGAAATAATAAACTGTGTACTGTTGAAATATTAAACTGTGTACTGTTGAAAAATAAAATGTGTACTGTTGAAATAATAAACTGTGTACTGTTGAAATAATAAACTGTGCACTGTTGAAATAGTAAACTGTATACTGTTAAAATAATAAACTGTGTAATGTTGAAATAATAAACTGTGTACTGTTGAAATAATAAACTTTGTACTGTTGAAATAATAAACTGTGTACTGTTGAAATAATAAACTGTAAACTGTTGAAATAATAAACTGTAAACTGTTGAAATAATAAACTGTGTACTGTTGAAATAATAAATTTGTGTACTGTTGAAATAATAAACTGTGAACTGATGAAATAATAAACTGTGAACTGTTGAAATAATAAACTGTGAACTGTTGAAATAATAAACTGTGTACTGTTGAAATAATAAACTGTGCACTGTTGAAATAATAAACTTTGTACTGTTGAAATAATAAACTGTGTACTGTTGAAATAATAAACTTTGTACTGTTGAAATAATAAACTTTGTACTGTTGAAATAATAAACTTTGTGCTGTTGAAATAATAAACTTTGTACTGTTGAAATAATAAACTTTGTACTGTTGAAATACTAAACTTTGTGCTGTTGAAATAATAAACTGTGTACTGTTGAAATAATAAACTGTGTTCTGTTAAAATAATAAACTGTGTACTGTTGAAATAATAAACTTTGTGCTGTTGAAAAAAAACTTTGTACTGTTGAAATAATAAACTTTGTACTGTTGAAATAATAAACTGTGAACTGTTGAAATAATAAACTTTGTACTGTTGAAATAATAAACTTTGTACTGTTGAAATAATAAACTGTGAACTTTTCAAATAATAAACTATGTACTGTTGAAAAAATAAACTGTGTACTGTTAAAATAATAAACTTTGTACCGTTGAAATAATAAACTTTGTACTGTTGAAATAATAAACTGTGAACTGTTGAAATAATAAACTGTGTACTGTTGAAATAATAAACTTTGTACTGTTGAAATAATAAACTGTAAACTGTTGAAATAATAAACTGTAAACTGTTGAAATAATAAACTGTGTACTGTTGAAATAATATATTTTTGTGTACTGTTGAAATAATAAACTGTGAACTGATGAAATAATAAACTGTGAACTGTTGAAAAAATAAACTGTGTACTGTTAAAATAATAAACTTTGTACTGTTGAAATAATAAACTGTAAACTGTTGAAATAATAAACTTTGTGCTGTTGAAATAATAAACTGTGTACTGTTGAAATAATAAACTGTGTTCTGTTAAAATAATAAACTGTGTACTGTTGAAATAATAAACTTTGTGCTGTTGAAAAAAAACTTTGTACTGTTGAAATAATAAACTTTGTACTGTTGAAATAATAAACTGTGAACTGTTGAAATAATAAACTGTGTACTGTTGAAATATTAAACTGTGTACTGTTGAAATAATAAACTGTGAACTGATGAAATAATAAACTGTGAACTGTTGAAATAATAAACTGTGTTCTGTTAAAATAATAAACTTTGTACTGTTGAAATAATAAACTGTGTACTGTTGAAATAATAAACTTTGTGCTGCTGAAATAATAAATTTTGTACCGTTGAAATAATACACTTTGTACCGTTAAAATAATAAACTTTGTACTGTTGAAATAATAAACTGTGTACTGTTGAAATAATAAACTGTGTACTGTTGAAATAATAAACTGTGTACTGTTAAAATAATAAACTGCGTACTGTTAAAATAATAAACTTTGTGCTGTTGAAATAATAAACTTTGTACTGTTGAAATAATAAACTTTGTACTGTTGAAATAATAAACTGTGAACTGTTGAAATAATAAACTGTGTACTGTTGAAATAATAAAATGTGTACTGTTGAAATAATAAACTGTGCGATGTTGAAATAATAAACTGTGAACTGTTGAAATAATAAACTGTGTACTGTTGAAATAATAAACTGTGTACTGTTGAAATAATAAACTGTGAACTGTTGAAATAATAAACTGTGTACTGTTGAAATAATAAACTTTGTACTGTTGAAATAATAAACTGTGTACTGTTGAAATAATAAACTGTGTACTGTTGAAATAATAAACTGTGAACTGTGAACTGTTGAAATAATAAACTGTGTACTGTTGAAATAATAAACTGTGTACTGTTGAAATAATAAACTGTGTACTGTTGAAATAATAAACTGTGAACTGTTGAAATAATAAACTTTGTACTGTTGAAATAATAAACTTTGTACTGTTGAAAAAATAAACAGTGTACTGTTAAAATAATAAACTTTGTACTGTTGAAATAATAAACTGTGTACTGTTGAAATATTAAACTGTGTACTGTTGAAATAATAAACTGTGTACTGTTGAAATATTAAACTGTGTACTGTTGAAATAATAAACTGTGAACTGTTGAAATAATAAACTGTGTACTGTTGAAATAATAAACTGTGCACTGTTGAAATAATAAACTTTGTACTGTTGAAATAATAAACTGTGTACTGTTGAAATAATAAACTGTGTACTGTTGAAATATTAAACTGTGTACTGTTGAAATAATAAACTGTGTACTGTTGAAATAATAAACTGTGAACTGTTGAAATAATAAACTGTGTACTGTTGAAATAATAAACTGTGTACTGTTGAAAAAATAAACTTTGTACTGTTGAAATAATAAACTGTGAACTGTTGAAATAATAAACTGTGTACTGTTAAAATAATAAACTGTGTTCTGTTAAAATAATAAACTGTGTACTGTTGAAATAATAAACTTTGTGCTGTTGAAATAATAAACTTTGTACTGTTGAAATAATAAACTTTGAACTGTTGAAATAATAAACTTTGTACTGTTGAAATAATAAACTTTGAACTGTTGAAATAATAAACTTTGTACTGTTGAAATAATAAACTTTGTACTGTTGAAAAAATAAACAGTGTACTGTTAAAATAATAAACTTTGTACTGTTGAAATAATAAACTGTGTACTGTTGAAATATTAAACTGTGAACTGTTGAAATAATAAACTGTGTACTGTTGAAATATTAAACTGTGTACTGTTGAAAAAATAAAATGTGTACTGTTGAAATAATAAACTGTGTACTGTTGAAATAATAAACTGTGCACTGTTGAAATAGTAAACTGTATACTGTTAAAATAATAAACTGTGTAATGTTGAAATAATAAACTGTGTACTGTTGAAATAATAAACTTTGTACTGTTGAAATAATAAACTGTGTACTGTTGAAATAATAAACTGTAAACTGTTGAAATAATAAACTGTAAACTGTTGAAATAATAAACTGTGTACTGTTGAAATAATAAATTTGTGTACTGTTGAAATAATAAACTGTGAACTGATGAAATAATAAACTGTGAACTGTTGAAATAATAAACTGTGAACTGTTGAAATAATAAACTGTGTACTGTTGAAATAATAAACTGTGCACTGTTGAAATAATAAACTTTGTACTGTTGAAATAATAAACTGTGTACTGTTGAAATAATAAACTTTGTACTGTTGAAATAATAAACTTTGTACTGTTGAAATAATAAACTTTGTGCTGTTGAAATAATAAACTTTGTACTGTTGAAATAATAAACTTTGTACTGTTGAAATACTAAACTTTGTGCTGTTGAAATAATAAACTGTGTACTGTTGAAATAATAAACTGTGTTCTGTTAAAATAATAAACTGTGTACTGTTGAAATAATAAACTTTGTGCTGTTGAAAAAAAAACTTTGTACTGTTGAAATAATAAACTTTGTACTGTTGAAATAATAAACTGTGAACTGTTGAAATAATAAACTTTGTACTGTTGAAATAATAAACTTTGTACTGTTGAAATAATAAACTGTGAACTTTTCAAATAATAAACTATGTACTGTTGAAAAAATAAACTGTGTACTGTTAAAATAATAAACTTTGTACCGTTGAAATAATAAACTTTGTACTGTTGAAATAATAAACTGTGAACTGTTGAAATAATAAACTGTGTACTGTTGAAATAATAAACTTTGTACTGTTGAAATAATAAACTGTAAACTGTTGAAATAATAAACTGTAAACTGTTGAAATAATAAACTGTGTACTGTTGAAATAATATATTTTTGTGTACTGTTGAAATAATAAACTGTGAACTGATGAAATAATAAACTGTGAACTGTTGAAAAAATAAACTGTGTACTGTTAAAATAATAAACTTTGTACTGTTGAAATAATAAACTGTAAACTGTTGAAATAATAAACTTTGTGCTGTTGAAATAATAAACTGTGTACTGTTGAAATAATAAACTGTGTTCTGTTAAAAAAATAAACTGTGTACTGTTGAAATAATAAACTTTGTGCTGTTGAAAAAAAAACTTTGTACTGTTGAAATAATAAACTTTGTACTGTTGAAATAATAAACTGTGAACTGTTGAAATAATAAACTTTGTACTGTTGAAATAATAAATTTTGTACTGTTGAAATAATAAACTGTGAACTTTTCAAATAATAAACTATGTACTGTTGAAAAAATAAACTGTGTACTGTTAAAATAATAAACTTTGTACCGTTGAAATAATAAACTTTGTACTGTTGAAATAATAAACTGTGAACTGTTGAAATAATAAACTGTGTACTGTTAAAATAATAAACTGTGTACTGTTGAAATAATAAACTGTGTACTGTTGAAATAATAAACTGTGTACTGTTGAAATAAAAAACTTTGTACTGTTGAAAAAATAAACTGTGAACTGTTGAAATAATAAACTGTGTACTGTTGAAATAATAAACTGTGTACTGTTGAAATAATAAACTGTGTACTGTTGAAATAATAAACTTTGTGCTGCTGAAATAATAAATTTTGTACTGTTTTAATAATAAACTTTGTACTGTTGAAATAATAAACTGTGAACTGTTGAAATAATAAACTGTGTACTGTTGAAATAATAAACTTTGTACTGTTGAAATAATAAACTTTTTACTGTTGAAATAATAAACTGTGAACTGTTGAAATAATAATTTTTGTACTGTTGAAATAAAAAACTTTGTACTGTTGAAATAATAAACTGTGAACTTTTCAAATAATAAACTATGTACTGTTGAAAAATTAAACTGTGTACTGTTAAAATAATAAACTTTATACCGTTGAAAAAATAAACTTTGTACTGTTGAAATAATAAACTGTGAACTGTTGAAATAATAAACTGTGTACTGTTGAAATAATAAACTTTGTAATGTTGAAATAATAAACTGTGTACTGTTGAAATAATAAACTTTGTGCTGCTGAAATAATAAATTTTGTACTGTTTTAATAATAAACTTTGTACTGTTGAAAAAATAAACTTTGTACTGTTGAAATAATAAACTGTGAACTGTTGAAATAATAAACTGTGTACTGTTAAAATAATAAACTGTGTACTGTTGAAATAATAAACTGTGTACTGTTGAAATAATAAACTGTGTACTGTTGAAATAAAAAACTTTGTACTGTTGAAAAAATAAACTGTGAACTGTTGAAATAATAAACTGTGTACTGTTGAAATAATAAACTGTGTACTGTTGAAATAATAAACTGTGTACTGTTGAAATAATAAACTTTGTGCTGCTGAAATAATAAATTTTGTACTGTTTTAATAATAAACTTTGTACTGTTGAAATAATAAACTGTGAACTGTTGAAATAATAAACTGTGTACTGTTGAAATAATAAACTTTGTACTGTTGAAATAATAAACTTTTTACTGTTGAAATAATAAACTGTGAACTGTTGAAATAATAATTTTTGTACTGTTGAAATAAAAAACTTTGTACTGTTGAAATAATAAACTGTGAACTTTTCAAATAATAAACTATGTACTGTTGAAAAATTAAACTGTGTACTGTTAAAATAATAAACTTTATACCGTTGAAAAAATAAACTTTGTACTGTTGAAATAATAAACTGTGAACTGTTGAAATAATAAACTGTGTACTGTTGAAATAATAAACTTTGTAATGTTGAAATAATAAACTGTGTACTGTTGAAATAATAAACTTTGTGCTGCTGAAATAATAAATTTTGTACTGTTTTAATAATAAACTTTGTACTGTTGAAAAAATAAACTGTGTACTGTTGAAATAATAAACTGTGTACTGTTGAAATAATAAACTGTGTACTGTTGAAATAATAAACTGTGTACTGTTGAAATAATAAACTGTGAACTGTTGAAATAATAAAATGTGTACTGTTGAAATAATAAACTGTGAACTGTTGAAATAATAAACTGTGTACTTTTGAAATAATAAATTTTGCACTGTTGAAATAATAAACTTTGTACTGTTGAAATAATAAACTGTGTACTGTTGAAATAATAAACTGTGAACTGATGAAATAATAAACTTTGTGCTGCTGAAATAATAAATATTGTACTGTTTTAATAATAAACTTTGTACTGTTGAAATAATAAACTGTGAACTGTTGAAATAATAAACTGTGTACTGTTGAAATAATAAACTGTGTACAGTTGAAATAATAAACTGTGTACTGTTGAAATAATAAACTTTGTGCTGCTGAAATAATAAATATTGTACTGTTTTAATAATAAACTTTGTACTGTTGAAATAATAAACTGTGAACTGTTGAAATAATAAACTGTGTACTGTTGAAATAATAAACTTTGTACTGTTGAAATAATAAACTTTGTACTGTTGAAATAATAAACTGTGAACTGTTGAAATAATAAACTGTGTACTGTTGAAATAATAAACTGTGTACTGTTGAAATAATAAACTGTGTACTGTTGAAATAATAAACTGTGAACTGATGAAATAATAAACTGTGAACTGTTGAAATAATAAACTGTGTACTGTTGAAATAATAAACTGTGTACTGTTGAAATAATAAACTTTGTACTGTTGAAATAATAAACTGTGAACTGTTGAAATAATAAACTGTGTACTGTTGAAATAATAAACTGTGTACTGTTGAATAGGGTGGAGTGAAATCTTTTTTTTAATTTTCTATTCTAATAGTTTAAAATGGTTGCCAAATGGTCGAAGTAGTTATGGCCTAAAATATCTTTTATGTAGTGTAACGTTTAGCGGTGCCCCAAAGGCCTTCAAATTTTAAAGGATACAAACTTTAAACATTATAACATTTTTTAATGAAATCAGCATCTCAATAGTGATATTCGTATTATTAATGTGCAAATATGAACTGCTGAACTAAATTATGTTTATAAATTAACAATTTAACAATTTATTGCAAGTCAGGATCGTCTATTTTTCTTAAGGCAGGAGACAAATAACATAACAGAAAGATGGTCTTCCACAAGTGCCTGTCACCACCTTTACACGTTGGTTTCGTTTTAATTTCAAAATGAACAGGAACCGTAAACCCTAACAATATAAGTTGAAAGTTCTTTTAGCTCAAATGACGGAGACATTGTTGCAATATACAAACGAAGTATTCTGTTCGCCTTTGTTAACCCGTGTGCATGAGACAATTGGCCAGGATCGCGGCGAACAAGATCATTGGAACAGTTGCCTCTAATTACAGTTTGACAGATATCCAGAAGATATGCTTGATCTGTGCTTATATCATCAAAATGAAATTTCCTGGATGAAGCAGCTATCTCCTCTTGAAAGCAACAGGTGGGAGAGTTTCACAATTCTGAATTGCAACTCCAATAGAACCTAATAATCTGTGAGGACCATTTGTTGGACCATCGAGGTGTTTAATTAAATGCTGAAGTGGCAATTCATTCGCAACTGACATACTAGCCATTGAACAGGCTAATTCTATTTTTTCTTCTATAAGCCGTTTCACGCCACCTTTGGAACCTGTAGTGCCAATAACCAAAAACGTGTCCGTGTTGATAGTGTTTTGGACACAAAACTCAATCATACTTTTGACAACAGCTGCAGCAGCACCAGAAGAAGGTGAAATGTGTCCAACATACTCTGATCCTGGCTCGTGAATTTGTGCAATATGTTATTCTAAAACTGTTTTATGATAATTCTTGGTATCCACTTGCTTTGTTGCAATCGTTTTGTCTTTTCGTCCATCAAAAATAATCCCTGCAGGTACATCCAGTTCAATTCTTTTTCTTTCTATTCTCAGCTTGTTTCGACCTATTATACTTGTATTTTGTTCTGTACAAAGCCAACATCTTCTAAACTTGCTGTAGCTATTGCAGCACCTGCTCTGTCTGAAATTTCATATCTGTCGGAAGTCTGTGCAACATTTGGGAGCATTATATGCATCGATCTCTTTTTTGTGTGAGTTATTGAAGATGATTGCACCGAGTTAGTGCTAGAGTGGGTATAATCATCTTCTTCATCTTCCACCGTAGAATTGGATGATGTTGAAGAAACATCTGACTCCAAATGTTTCTTTGAGCTACATGCAGCCGATTGTTCACTTTCATAGCGCATATGTCTGGCTCATATAGCTGCTTTCCTTGCTATGCGTTTTTCCCTCTTCCTTGATTTTTTACATCTACTTTAGCGATGTACATAATTCTTAAGGTTCTTTGGTCTTCAAGGAAGTCTTTTTCTTCCAATGGAACTTTATGCTGCAGTGGGCATTGGCAAGGACACATCTTAGATTTACATTTGCAAGTGGCAATATCAAACGAAGTGTTTTACTGCGATTTGCAAACTCTTTCAGTTTGTTTCTATAGCTGTTGTTATTCTGCCGTCCTTTAAATATTTTCCACAACCTTTGGTAAGAATCATGGTAAGGACTTATCATCTTTAATACTCGCAGATGGAGTCTATGGCGGCAGCAACAAATCTAACAATTCCGCAACAGTGGGTTCTCTTTCTGTCGCAAATTTCAACTCATGTTTCTTTAGCAAATAGTATTTTATAATATCTTCATATGTTGGGAGAACATTACATGGTAAATCCTTGGATGAACCAAATACAGGACATTCAGCCTTACTGTCACGGGTTGTGAGTAATTTGCCGAAACCATTCCCACTTTATTCCAACCATTGACTCGCACGGCCACCCTCTAAAGGTATTAATAAATATAAGATACGTATAATAGTATACGTTCCAGTTCTCCCACCCTTCATTCCTACCCCACCCCGTAATTACGGCATAGCGCAGGTGGCAAGCGGAACTGAGATGAAGAGTCGGCGCCAGCAAAACGAGCAACGGGATTCTCTCTGACCACTGTTCCCCGGGTCGGCTATCTTCAAAGGGGGAGAGACCCGTTCAGATGTCCAGTTACTTTTGTCTTTTGTCGAAATGACGTACCTCCACCTCCACCCCCCTGTCCTCTCTAAGGCGGGAAGTTAGCTCCACCCCCTTATTTGACAGGGAAAAATGCTTAAACGAATGATTCGCCAGGGGGTCACGTTGTAAAGGTATGTGAGTAAAGAAATATAGTTCGATAGGCATTCGACCGACGGTGCTAGTAGTGACCGGTCGACATTCGACGGAGTGGTCTCTTAGTGAGAAGTCGATAATAGTGAGAGAGAGAGAGAGAGAAGAGTGATCTATCGAGATAACGTCCCTTTGATTTTATTCATCTATACTGGATTATTTTTTGCATTTTTGGATTATCTTTGCTTTATTTTAAAGACCACCAGATCCCTGTTGCGGACTGGTGCCTCTCTGTACATAAATATTTGATTGTTGTCACACGAGACTTGTTGAATTGATCATCGTCACTTATTGTACGTTTAATTGCTGGTGAGACTGTGTGTGTGGCAGAAACACAAATATAAATACCAGTACAAAATGAGTCAGATACAAGCTAGGGATACCCTCATAGGGGCCCTCAACACTTACGACGAGTAGATGTAGTTTTGGTGATGGAATTGAGAGTCATGTGAATTAATTAATAAATAAATTATTTAGGACTAGTTGCAAGTACCCGGCTTTGCCCGGGTTTAAAATAAGGTTTTCTTTTACCTTCTGTTTTCTCCCTACCCCCTCTCTCGCTTCCTCTCTCCCTCCCTCCCCCTCTCTCCCTTTCCCTCCCTCCCTCTCCCTCCCTCTCCCTCCCACCCTCCCTCTCCCTCCCTCTCTCCCATCTCCCTCTCTCCCCTCTCCCCCTCCTTCTCTCCCACCGTCCATCCTCCCTCCCTCCTCCTTCCCTCTCTCTCCCTCCCTAACCCCTCTTTCTCTTCATCTCTTCCTCCCATTTCTTCCATCCTCTCCCTCTCTCCTTCCCTCCCCTCTCTCCCTCCCTAACCCCTCTCTCCCTCCTTTCTCCCTCCCTCCCCTTTCCATCTCTCTATCTCCCTCCCCCTCTCTCCCCCTTCCTCCCTCCCTCATTTCCTCTCTCTCCCTCCCTGCCTCCATCACTCTTTATCTCTCTCCCTCCCTCTCCTCCTGCTCCCTCTCCCATCTCCCTCTCCCCCCTGCTCCCTCTCCCATCTCCCTCCTTTTCTCCCCCCTGTCCATCCCCCTCCCTCCTCTCTCCCCCTCCCTCCCTCCCTCCCTCCTACCCTCCTTTCCTCTCTCTCCTCCTGCCCCCTCTCTCTCTTTCTCTTTCTTTATCTCTCTCTCCCTCCCCCCTCTCTCTCTCTTATTATTATGGCTTCACACTTCTTCTAAAATCCTTCTTCATTCCTTTACCTTCCTCAAGCTGTACAAATCAGAGAGCATGAGAAAACATCAACAATTTTTTGCATCACAAAGGCACAATACAGCACCAGCGCGCAAGTTCTATTCGAACATCGGGAAATGACGTCACAGAGGAATTTTATTTATGGCGCCGTCGAGATTACTTTAATATAGTAAAATACTAAAATAAAAAAAAAGTAATTACAATTAAACTACCCATCGAGATGAAACGAAACCTGTCCTATAACCTTCCCCATGTAATTATGTGTATGTGTAACAAATTTCACATTATTTGGTTATCTGGATCTTGAGTTATAAGGGAACAGACAGACAGACAACAAATGCCTCTTATAAGTATAGAGATAATCATTTAATAATTAAAACTTAATTACTTAATTCAGTACTGTCTTTTAAAAGAATCTTGATTGATAACTTATGGATATTTACCGTAGTTACAGCCGGGTTTTCCATAATAAAGTTTCTTAAAATTTCAAAAATACCTTTATTATCACTCATTAGACTGCTTTATTGTTTACAAAGATAAAAAAAAAATTAAAGTGTGATACTTCCTAGGATGGGCACAAAAGTTAGATGTGACTGTTGTTGACTGATGTTGACTGTTGTTGACTGTTGTTGACTGTTGTTGACTGATGTTGACTGTTGTTGACTGATGTTGACTGTTATTGACTGATGTTGACTGTTGTTGACTGATGTTGACTGTTGTTGACTGTTGTTGACTGATGTTGACTGATGTTGACTGTTGTTGACTGATGTTGACTGATGTTGTCTGTTGTTGACTGTTGTTGACTGATGTTGACTGTTGTTGAATGATGTTGACTGTTGTTGACTGTTGTTGACTGATGTTGACTGTTGTTGACTGATGTTGACTGTTGTTGAATGATGTTGACTGATGTTGACTGTTGTTGACTGATGTATACTGTTGTTGACTGATGTTGACTGATGTTGACTGATGTTGACTGTTGTTGACTGATGTTGACTGTTGTTGACTGATGTTGACTGATGTTGACTGTTGTTGACTGATGTTGACTGTTGTTGACTGATGTTGACTTATGTTGACTGTTGTTGACTGATGTTGACTGTTGTTGACTGATGTTGACTGATGTTGACTGATGTTGACTGTTGTTGACTGATGTTAACTAATGTTGACTGTTGTTGACTGTTGTTGACTGCTGTTGACTGTTGTTTCCCTAGGGTTATAATTAAATGGTTGAATAAGCGGAAATTTCAACTGGGTTGGGGCACCGATAAACATCATGGGATATTGTAAATATTTTACACTTGGATTTTATATTCATTATGCAACTTTTTTTAAACTATTAGATTTTGAAAAAAAAATATTTTTCGCCCCACCCTATTGTAGAGTAGTAAACTGTTAACTGTGGAATGGTCATATGAACTGTTGGAATAGTAAACTGTGAACTGTGTGATAGTAAACTGTGAACTGTGTGATAGTAAACTGTGAACTGTGTGATAGTAAACTGTGAACTGTGTGATAGTAAACTGTGAACTGTGTGATAGTAAACTGTGAACTGTGTGATAGTAAACTGTCAACTGTGTGATGGTAAACTGTGAACTGTGTAATAGTAAACAGTGAACTGTGTGATAGTGAACTGTAAACTGTGTGATAGCAAACTGTGAACTGTGTGATAGTAAACAGTGAACTGTGTGATAGTAAACTGTGAACTGTGTAATAGTAAACTGTGAACTGTGCGATAGTAAACAGTGAACTGTGTGATAGTAAACTGTGAACTGTGTGATAGTAAACAGTGAACTGTGTGATAGTAAACTGTGAACTGTGTGATAGTAAAATGTGAACTGTGTGATAGTAAACTGTCAACTGTGTGATAGTAAACTGTCAACTGTGTGATAGTAGACAGTGAACTGTGTGATAGTAAACTGTGAACTGTGTGATAGTAAACTGTGAACTGTGTGATAGTAAACTGTGAACTGTGTGATAGTAAACAGTGAACTGTGTGATAGTAAACTGTGAACTGTGTGATAGTAAACAGTGAACTGTGTGAAAGTAAACTGTGAACTGTGTGATAGTAAAATGTGAACTGTGTGATAGTAAACAGTGAACTGTGTGATAGTAAACTGTGAACTGTGTGATAGTAAACTGTCAACTGTGTGATAGTAAACTGTGAACTGTGTGATAGTAAACAGTGAACTGTGTGATAGTAAACTGTCAATTGTGTGATAGTAAACTGTGAACTGTGTGATAGTAAACAGTGAACTGTGTGATAGTAAACTGTCAATTGTGTGATAGTAAACTGTGAACTGTGTGATAGTAAACAGTGAACTGTGTGATTGTAAACTGTGAACTGTGTGATAGTAAACTGTGAACTGTGTGATAGTAAACAGTGAACTGTGTGATAGTAAACTGTCAATTGTGTGATATTAAACTGTGAACTGTGTGATAGTAAACAGTGAACTGTGTGATAGTAAAATGTGAACTGTGTGATAGTAAACTGTGAACTGTGTGATAGTAAACTGTGAACTGTGTGATAGTTGTCACAGAGTGACTGTGTGCGCTGTGGGGTGAATAACGGTATGGTATGTATGGGCAGGGGAGAGCACGAGTGTGTAACTGGAGACTGTATTGTATTCTCTGTGGGTCTGTGTGTGTGTGTGTGACTGGACAGTGAAAGACAGGTAGTTGTACGATGACCTTTGTACGGTGAGGTCGTGTTTGAGTGTAGTCATTAGAAGTAGCCACGGTCAGTAATAATTGGGGTTCAGGATTTCTTAGCTAATAGTGTGTTTGTACTAAATAAAAGAGCTATTGAGTTTCTTCAAAGGATTGGTGTTAATTTCGTTATCAGTGTTTCTGTTGTGATATCTGTTAGTAGATAAAAGACGACGGAAGATAAAATTACATTGTGATAATAGTAAACTGTGAACTGTGTGATAGTAAACTGTGAACTGAGTGATATTAAACTGTGAACTGTGTGATAGTAAACTGTCAACTGTGTGATATTAAACTGTGAACTGTGTGATAGTAAACTGTCAACTGTGTGATAGTAAACTGTGAACTGTGTGATAGTAAACAGTGAACTGTGTGATAGTAAACTGTGAACTGTGTGATAGTAAACAGTGAACTGTGTGATAGTAAACTGTCAACTGTGTGATTGTAAACTGTGAACTGTGTGATAGTAAACAGTGAACTGTGTGATAGTAAACAGTGAACTGTGTGATAGTAAACTGTGAACTGTGTGATAGTAAAATTTGAACTGTGTGATGGTAAACAGTGAACTGTGTGATAGTAAACTGTGAACTGTGTGATAGTAAACAGTGAACTGTGTGATAGTAAACTGTGAACTGTGTGATATTAAACTGTGAACTGTGTGATAGTAAACTGTCAACTGTGTGATAGTAAACTGTGAACTGTGTGATAGTAAACTGTGAACTGTGTGATAGTAAACAGTGAACTGTGTGATAGTAAACTGTGAACTGTGTGATAGTAAACAGTGAACTGTGTGATAGTAAACTGTGAACTGTGTGATAGTAAACTGTGAACTGTGTGATAGTAAACTGTGAACTGTGTGATAGTAAACAGTAAACTGTGTGATAGTAAACAGTGAACTGTGTGATAGTAAACTGTGAACTGTGTGATAGTAAACAGTGAACTGTGTGATATTAAACTGTGAACTGTGTGATAGTAAACTGTGAACTGTGTGATAGTAAACTGTGAACTGTGTGATAGTAAACTGTGAACGATATCTTCACTAAACGAGCTTCATTGTTGAGGCCAAACATTCGCAGTAAATGTTGTGCCAAATATATAACTCGACAAAGAGTTTAAAAGTTGATATTTAGACTGTTGCATACATTTCTATTTTCTTCGTTTATAGAAGTTTGTCATTGAAATCTTTCATACCTGGACAAGTTTTGTTACAGAAATTTGAAAATCGTCAAAGTTCAGTACTATAACAAAATGAGATTTATTGTTTTCGAATTTTCAAATCTGTGCCTGAAATCGACTCGGTCATCTTCTCATTTCGGGTCAACATTTTCTTTTTATTCTGGAAAATGACAAACTTTCTTCTTCCTGAAATCAAAGACAAAAATATAAAGTATAGCTCAAAACTTAAAAGCAGTTTTACGAAATCGATAATTTTTAGAGCATTTTCGAAAAAAAATGCTCTATTGTCCCCGTTTTGTCTGTCTGTCTGTCTGTCTGTCTGTCATCACCCTAGATCTCAACAACCATAAGTCCTAGACCCATGATGTATATATCATTTTGTAGGTCTTGGCCTGCCAAGAAATGACTTTTTTCCATTTCGCGATCTGACCTCTCAGGGCCGTAAAAGGGGCCTTATAAAGTACCGTTTTTTACAATATAAGCTATATTAATAATGGAACGCCCTATATCTCAGCAACCATAAGTCCTAGACCCATGATGTATATATCATTTTGTAGGTCTTGGCCTGCCATATGTACATCATAAGTTTATTTTGCAATAGGGCCTCTCAGGGCCGGGCTTCAGGGCTCCTAAGGGGCTTATATATTATATATAGATTATAAGCTAAACAAAGGGGCGAAATCATTATTTATTTTTGTAACAATTATTCAACATGACTTACTTCCCTTACTTTTTATAAAACACATAATCAATGACAACTTTGCAGCACAGCTCAATCAACCAAAAGTCATCATTTGTTGGGACTTCAATCAAAGATTTCAAAGAGCCCGGGGCAGAAAATGCGCTAACACGTCCTGTGTCCAGTATGGAACAGGCTTAAATTGCTTGTTTTTTTTTGTAAAGTTAAATTGTTTGAAAGTGTTCCATAATGTCTGTAAGGAAAATTAAGTCATAACGCCAAGTATCATTTTCTAATTATGTGAAACTATATCTCTTTACTTTGTAATTTCATGATAGAATTTACAATTTCAACCAAGCGGGTAAAAACGTCACACAACACACAATGGGATAAGAAGCCATTGGACAGTTGTTTTCACAGGGGAGTAGACCGTCTACGATGTGATTTGACTGTGAGCATACCAAGTAATAATTTAGGCAAACATGTTTGTCTCTTATACAAAGTAATACTTTAGGCACGTGTCAATCTCCGCTCAAAGAAACAAATCCATGCAGTGGCGTAGCGAGGGGGGGGGGCAAGGGGCTTCATGCCCCGGGCATTACTCAATAAGGGACGCCAAATGGTATATTTTACATATAATATTATATGGTTTTCGAATGGGGGGGCGCTAAAAAGGTATTGTGCCCCGGGCGCGAGTTAAGTATTAATATGACGTATTTTATGTGAATTTAGTTGACCAGTATATATACATTGACTCCCCTTGGAAATACTTTTAGCCATTACAATTTTAAAACAAGAATATGTTTAATTTTATAATGACCTAATATGTGTGTAAGCATGAGTATTATGGTTTTTATTATATTATGGTTTATATCAGATATACACTTTCACAACTATTTATAGTAGACTTAAGATATACACTGTCACAACTGTTTATAGTAGACTTAAGATATACACTGTCACAACTGTTTAATGTAGACTTAAGATATACACTGTCACAACTGTTTATTGTAGACTTGAGATATACACTGTCACAACTGTCACAACTGTAAGATATACACTGTCACAACTGTTTATTTGAGACTTTTGAAGATAAGGTAATCATTTGCTACTCGCTTATATAACAGTGCTTTATGTTGTATGGTTTCAATGATTTAGACATTATACGGTTTAAGGAGTTGCTGTTGACAAAATGTTCACATGTATTAATGTATTATAGTAATATATGTTATATGCTAATATCATATACTGTATTACATAATGTGCACAATTTCCTACTTTAAAGTTTATATAGTTAAAATATTGACTTATATTTGCTATTTTACAGGTGGGTACAAGTTGGTACAGATGGGTACAAGTTGGTACAGGTGGGTACAAGTTGGTACAGATGGGTACAAGTTGGTACAGATGGGTACAAGTTGGTACAGATGGGTACAAGTTGGTACAGATGAGAAAATAGCCATGACGTCTGCTTAAGTCCTTCACTTGTGATACTAGAAGCAAAGGGTGAGTTGACAAATGAATTGGAGGGGGGGGAGGGAGGGTTTAGCTGTTCTCCCAAAGGCCAATCCCGTATCCGAGTATAACAGATACAACTGCAAAACTATCTTACGGGTAAACAACACGTTCAGTAATCTTTGGAACGCCTTCGTCTGCACTTTCCTGGAATCGAAACATAGAACTTCTAATGTACAGTTTATGATCTGTTCAGACTGCTCTGCTGAGATCGATTTCAATACATCTACGATAAACATTGGCCATGGATGAGGAAATATTACAGTGGTGGAGTCGTCACGTGATACGTGAAACTACATCTCAGTATGGTATAATAATACTCACGTTTAGTTGGCTGGTAAATAAAAATGGTCTTCTCGCTACTCAAATTCATGATGAAGTAATTTATAGAAATTTTAGCGACATATTTCAAATTCATCTGGGGACCCACCAGTGGGCTGCTATCTACAATATGAGAGTCACTGCTCTAAGACATTAAATTATTCTTACTTTCTGCCTGGAATACTAAATAACATGGGAATAAAAATAATTTGTCTTATTCAAAAACAACTTCATTTTTAAGGAAGACTGTCATTTTTACAATAGAGAAAAGTAAGTTATTTGTAGATAACATAACAGTAATATATTTACACAGGACATAACAGTAATATATTTACATAGAAAATAACAGTAAGTTATTTGTAGATAACATAACAGTAAGTTATTTGTAGATAACATAACAGTAAGTTATTTGTAGATAACATAACAGTAAGTTATTTGTAGATAACATAACAGTAAGTTATTTGTAGATAACATAACAGTAAGTTATATGTAGATAACATAACAGTATGTTATTTGTAGATAACATAACAGTAAGTTATTTGTAGATAACATAACAGTAAGTTATTTGTAGATAACATAACAGTAAGTTATTTGTAGATAACATAACAGTAAGTTATTTGTAGATAACATAACAGTAAGCTATTTTAGATAACAACAGTAAGTTATTTGTAGATAACATAACAGTAAGTTATATGAAGATATATATTTTAGTAGTACATGTGTGTTGCAACTAGTTAGAAGGAACTATTTAATGTACCTCACATGCATTATAAAAATCTATTCATCTCAAGTACATAGTCTCACAGTAAGATATCCTGGATAAATAAAAATAATAGAATGATAAATAACAGGTGTAGACTAAAGTAATGGCTTTTATGGATCATGGCCAACAGAAGAACAATAAAAACATGTCTCACTGGGATAAATGAATACCAGGAACCCGTTGTACAATAGAATGCTAAGAGAAAATTACAACGATCTTAGATGTCAATACGAGTAGCGTGCAGCAGGGTGGTATTCTTGTGCCTAATGTCTTGAAGTACTTTATTTACATTACAGAAGACAACATAATGTTATCAATAACAAAAGTAGACAATTACATTATAAATCGTATTATGTGTTATAGCTAGAAAATAAAAAAAAAAGATATATAATGTATACAATATGAGAGCAATAATATTTCATTTCTTTTTAAAAAAAATTGCAATAAGCCCACCAATGGAGTTGCACTTCTAGCCTCATTCTATGAAAGCTTTCAGAACCAATTGAGCCCAGCAAGAAACCGTTCTCCGGTTCAAGTCATTATTCTTTCCCTGTAAACCAATGAACATAATTATGTCTGTCATGTCTTCAGCATTTTATAGAACAACGTGACTATGTAAGATTTATCAAAGTTGAATAAAGAAAGTTGTTATGTTCTTATGATCTAACAATTTGCAGAATACATTTAGCTTGATAAGACTATTAGAGCTAAAAAAAACTTTCACTTTTCTTTTTGATTTTATGATAAAATTAAGGCCACGTACAAGAAATATCATTTCTGTAATAGTCTAAAGTAAACATCAACTATGTATCAGTCTAAAGTAAACTTCAACTATGTATCAGTCTAAAGTAAACTTCAACTATGTATCAGTCTAAAGTAAACATCAACTATGTATCAGTCTAAAGTAAACTTCAACTATGTAACAGTCTAAAGTAAAACTCAATTATGTATCAGTCTAAAGTAAACATCAACTCTGTAACAGTCTAAAGTAAACATCAACTCTGTAACAGTCTAAAGTAAACATCAATACTACAGTAAACATTTATAGAGTTTTGATTGGCTTGAAATATGCCAATAAATTAAAAAAAAAAAGAAATGAAAAAGTTTCCTAATTTTTTTTTTTATTTCTTTTACTTTTGGATTTGGAAAAAATTTTATATTATTGGGCAACCTAATGGAACAAACGAGTGATATTCATTTGAAAATATTTTATTTCCTTCATTGATAAAGGTTTCTTTCAATTGTTAATTTTTATAACTATTGGCACCAAAATGTGTGTGTAATTTGAAAATGTAAGAAAAAAAAATTGAGTCAAGGTTACTTTACTTTTGAAAAAGTTGAGGAAAAAAATAAGCTGTAAAGTATAAAACATTTAAAAAGTACCAACATAGGTAAATAGATTAATATCATTTCTGTATACATTTAAATCAATACGTTTTCAGTAATTCAGTTTGCGGCGGATTTGTTACTTTTTAATTCCTTTAACCGACGTGGTTGTTGGGGGGGAGGGGGCTGCGGATGGACACATCAACAGATGAGCTTTCAAACGTCCTTTCTGTGGGCTCATACACTCGGTGGCGCCCAACTCATTTTCAAGTCAGCGGTGAATATTTTTGGCTTTACTAGGAAATGAACCCTGTACCTTTTGCATGTGAGTCAAATTATTTATCAACTTCGCTGTCCGTCATAGGTGGTACGTATATTGAAAAAGGTAAAAAAAAAAGACTTTTTATTGGTGTAATCAACGTTTTGCACAAAGTGGACACATATCCGAAATTAAATTATTAAAAAGGTACTCAAATCTGAAGTGATAAATCAGTGACGTAATTTCGGATTTGCTTTGAACGTCTGTTGGTGATTAGTCTTGATTGTCTGTTGGCGATTTGCCTTGATCGTCTGTTGGTGATTTGTCCTGAGTGTCTGTTGGTGATTTGCCTCGATCGTCTCATGGTGATTTGCCTTGATCGTCTGTTGGTGATTTGCCTTGATCGTCTGTTGGTGATTTGCCTTGATCGTCTGTTGGCGATTTGCCTTGATCGTCTGTTGGTGATTTGCCTTGATCGTCTGTTGGTGATTTGCCTTGATCGTCTGTTGGTGATTTGCCTTGATCGTCTGTTGGTGATTTGCCTTGTTCGTCTGTTGGTGATTTGCCTTGATTGTCTGTTGGTGATTTGTCTTGAACGTTTGTTGGTGATTAGCCTTAAGCGTTTGTTGGTGATTTGCCTTGATCGTCTGTTGGTGATTTGTTTAGAGTGTTTGTTGGTGATTTGCCTTCAGCGTCTGTTGATGATTTGCCTAAAGCGTTTGTTGGTGATTTGCCTTGAGTGTCTGTTGGTGATTTGCCTCGATCGTCTCATGGTGATTTGCCTTGATCGTCTGTTGGTGATTTGCCTTGAGTGTCTGTTGGTGATTTGCCTCGATCGTCTCATGGTGATTTGCCTTGATCGTCTGTTGGTGATTTGCATTGATCGTCTGTTGGTGCTTTGCTTTGATCTTCTGTTGGTGATTTGCCTTGATCGTCTGTTGGTGATTTGCCTTGATCGTTTGTTGGTGATTTGCCTTGAGTGTTTATTGGTTTTTTAAACGTAAATTCAAAATGACTCATCGTATTTAGAAAAATAAATGTTTTGCCATTTTTCGTCAAATTTACCTGTCAGGCGGTGCTGCAAATCAATGACATTATGTTCTTTTTAAAAGCATCTAGTAACACTGACAACTACTGGCCATTATATTATTTTTAATGCATCTGACAACTTATGGCCAGAGTTGTCGAAAAACCAATATATATATATATATATCTATATATATATATATATATATATATATATATATATATATACACTTTTTGAAATATATCTTGCACAAACGTAAATTACAAATAAAACAAATGTGCAAAACTGTGTTTCAAAAAAAACTTTTATTTTAAAAATTCACTTAGAAAGACTTTTAAATTAAAAAATAAATAAAATAATAGTAGACTAAATGTAGCAAAATAAAAACACAATTAGTACACGAATGCTTTAAGATAGCGTGTATGTGATAGCGTGTGTGTGACAGCGTGTGTGTGGATGTGTGTATGTATAAATATGTTAGTGTGATGGCATGTGATGGCGTGTGTGTATATATTGATATGTTTGTGTGATGGCATGTGTGTATGTATTGATATGTTTGTGTGATGGCGTGTGATGGCATGTGTGTATGTTTGTGGGATAGCGTGTCTGTGATGGAGTGTATGTATTGATATGTTTGTGTGCTGGTATGTGATGGCGTATGTATTTATTGATATCTTTGAGTGATGGCGTGTGAATATGTATTGATATCTTTGTGTGATGGCCTAAGTGTATGTATTGATATGTTTGTGTGTTGGCATGTATGAATGTATTGATATGCTTGTGTGATGGCGTGTTTGTATGTATTGATATGTTTGTGTGATGGCGTGTGAATATGTATTGATATCTTTGTGTGATGGCGTGTATGTATGTATTGATATGTTTGTGTGATGGCGTGTGTGTATATATTGATATGTTTGTTTAATGGCGTGTGTGTATGTATTGATATGTTTGTGTGATGGCGTGTGATGGCATGTGTGTATGTATTGATATCTTTGTGTGATGGCGTATATGCCTTTTTTTCAAAAGACGCGTCTGCGCAAAGTGTAAGTTCTTTTAAAAAACCTAAAATAATTTTTTTAATTGATTTTTTTTTTATTTTGAAAGATTTATTTTTGCACTGATGACGGTTTTTAGCTGCAATACAAGAATTCAATTAAACATTTGATTCTTTAAAACAATTCTCCTGTCATTTTATTTCGGTCCATCTGATAATAATCTGTAAACTACATTTAAACAAAACAACATTACATTTTACTATGTTTGGCTTTTCTGGTCTGCTAAGACATTTTTCACCTCCGTCTCATAAATTTGTTAACTTAAGTCTCTTACTAGTCTTTGTAAAATTCTTGTGTGATAAGGCATTTTATTTTCTTAATAGGTTTTTGGACAAATCCGCTAGGTGGTGCTGTATTAAAAGGTGTTGTAATGTTTTACACCTGTTACTAATCACTTAAGACTTAAGGCAATGTGTACTATTGGCGTAGGGCAATGTGTACTATTGGCGTAGGGCAATGTGTACTATTGGCGTAGGGCAATGTGTACTATGGGCGTAAGGCTATGCGTACTAGTGGCGTAAGGTAATCTGTACTATGGGCGTAAGGCTATGTGTACTATTGGCGTAAATCAATGTGCACTATTGGCGTAAATCAATATGCACTATTGGCGTAAATCAATGCGTACTATTGGCGTAAAGTAATGTGTACTATGGGCGTAAGGCTATGTGTACTATTGGCGTAAGGCAATGTGTACTATGGGCGTAAGGTAATGTGTACTATTGGCGTAAGGCAATGTGTACTATGGGCGTAAGATAATGTGTACAATCGGCGTAAGGCAATGTGTACTATTGGCGTAAGGTAATGTGTACTATGGGCGTAAGGCTATGTGTACTATGGGCGTAAGGCTATGTGTACTATTGGCGTAAGGTAATGTGTACTATGGGCATAAGGCTATGTGTACTATTGGCGTAAATCAATGTGCACTATTGGCGTAAATCAATATGCACTATTGGCGTAAATCAATGTGCACTATTGGCATAAGGTAATGTGCACTATGGGCGTAAGGCTATGTGTACTATTGGCGTAAGGCAATGTGTACTATTGGCGTAAGGTAACGTGTACTATGGGCGTAAGGCTATGTGTACTATTGGCGTAAGGCAATGTGTACTATTGGCGTAAGGCAATGTGTACTATGGGCGTAAGGTATTGTGTACTATTGGCGTAAGGCAATGTGTATTATGGGCGTAAGGTATTGTGTACTATTGGCGTAAGGCTATGTGTACTATTGGCGTAAGGTAATGTGTACTATGGGCGTAAGGCTATGTGTACTATTGGCGTAAGGCAATGTGTGCTATGGGCGTAAGGCAATGTGTGCTATGGGCGTAAGGTAATGTGTACTATTGGCGTAAGGCTATGTGTACTATAGGCGTAAGGTAATGTGTACTATAGGCGTAAGGTAATGTGTACTATGGGCGTAAGGCTATGTGTACTATGGGCGTAAGGTAATGTGTACTATTGGCGTAAGGTAATGTGTACTGTGGGCGTAAGGTGAAAAATAATTTCAAACTTTTTTAGTTTTAAAAAGAAGTAAAATTATTTTGTCTTGTTTTTCAAAATGTAACCTAATTTGTTTGATCTATTTTAGAGTAAAAAAGTTGATTTACATATGTACCGAGGCTGTACTTTATTGTCACGTTTTATCTTAATGCTCCATTATAAATTTTTCTTGAAAAATTATTAGCTTTGTAATTCGATATGTTATTATTGTAATTAGTGTACTGCCCTGTTAGTTAAGTACCTGTAGTAGGGATTAGATGAGATTTATCAGATCTTATGAAACTGAATGGGACTGTGTTAAGGATGTCCTTCTTTCATCACCAACATTGCTGAAAGTGTAGTGGCATTGACGGGAGAGCTGAAGTATCCATTGTTCCTCACCGGAGATCGAACCAATGACCCCCAGTCGAGCGCTTTACCACACGACCATCGGCCCCACTGTAATGTGGAATATACTTGTGCACCTAATTTGAGTTAACTCACAGGTCAAAGGTTGAGTTCTAAGATTTACAGACACAGGAGAAATACAAGTTAGATGAGAGTTAGAAAACCATTCATCACTCTGGTAGTTCACAAATATAAAAAAAAAATTATATTTTTTTGTTAATACACATGCACATATTTATGACCAGACATGGCACTGTTAAGAGCAATATTTGAATTAGTGTATAGTTTTATTACAAGGGTTTATTACGTTTGCATAAGGGAAATTCTTGTTTAGTCATGCATTTCGTTTTTGCCCAATGAAACTTAAACCGACCTAAATACTGATGATGTCATGAGCACCCATGGGAACAGAGCCAGCGTTGTATTCATTATGTTGTCTTGATTACTAAATTAAGCCCATGCTGATTTAAATACAGCTTTCTAAAAAAAATAACTGCTGAAGAATTGTATACACGTTTTCATAAACAGTACCGTGTTTTACAAGAACATTATGTTTTAATGTTACTAGCATGAGAACATTCTATTTAGGTATTACTAAAATAATTACATTATATTTAGATTTACTAGCATAAGAACATTCTATTTAGATATATTAACATTAGAACATTCTATTTAGAAGCTACTAATGTAGATACATTCTAATGTAGGTAATTCTGATAGGATGTTACTAGCATAAGATCATTGCATTTAGAGTTAGTAGCATAAGATCGTTGTATTTAGAGTTTGTAGCATAAGATCATTGTATTTAGAGTTAGTAGCATAAGATCATTGTATTTAGAGTTAGTAGCATAAGATCATTGTATTTAGAGTTAGTAGCATAAGATCATTGTATTTACAGTTAGTAGCATAAGATCAATGTATTTAGAGTAAGTAGCATAAGATCAACGTATTTACAGTCAGTAGCATAAGATCATTGTATTTAGAGTTAGTAGCATAAGATCATTGTATTTCATGTTAGTAGCATAAGATCAACGTATTTAAAGTAAGTAGCAAAAGATCATTGTATTTAGTAGCACTTACAGAATTATGTAAAGAAATGTATAGAGATTCAAGTAAGACTTACAGAAATATGTAAAGAAATGTACAGAGATTCAAGTAACACAGAATTATGTAAAGAAATGTACAGAGATTCAAGTAACACAGAATTATGTAAAGAAATGTACAGAGATTCAAGTAACACAGAAATATTGAAGGAAATGTACAGATATTCAAGTAAAACAGAATTATGTAAAGAAATGTACAGAGATTCAAGTAACACTTACAGAATTATGTAAAGAAATGTACAGAGATTCAAGTAACACAGAATTATGTAAAGAAATGTAGAGAGATTCAAGTAACACTTACAGCATTATGTAAAGAAATGAACAGAGATTCAAGTAACACAGAATTATGTAAAGAAATGTACAGAGATTCACGTAACACAGAATTATGTAAAGAAATGAACAGAGGTTCAAGTAACACAGAATTATGTAAAGAAATGTACAGAGATTCAAGTAACACAGAATTATGTGAAGAAATGTACACAGATTCAAGTAACACAGAATTATGTAAAGAAATGTACACAGATTCAAGTAACAGAATTATGTAAAGAAATGTATAGAGGTTCAAGTAACACAGAATTATGTAAAGAAATGTACAGAGATTTAAGTTACACATAATTATGTAAAGAAATGTACGGAGGTTCAAGTACAACAGAATTATGTAAAGAAATGTACAGAGATTCAAGTAACACAGAATTATGTAAAGAAATGTACAGAGATTCAAGTAACACAGAATTATGTAAAGAAATGTACACAGATTCAAGTAACACAGAATTATGTAAAGAAATGTACACAGATTCAAGTAACACAGAATTATGTAAAGAAATGTACACAGGTTCAAGTAACACAGAATTATGTAAAGAAATGTAAAGAGATTCAAGTAACACAGAATTATGTAAAGAAATGTACAGAGATTCAAGTAACACAGAATTATGTAAAGAAATGTACAGAGATTCAAGTAACACTTACAGCATTATGTAAAGAAATGAACAGAGATTCAAGTAACACAGAATTATGTAAAGAAATGTACAGAGATTCAAGTAACACAGAATTATGTAAAGAAATGTACAGAGATTCAAGTAACACAGAATTATGTAAAGAAATGTACAGAGGTTCAAGTAACACAGAATTATTTAAAGAAATGTACAGAGATTCAAGTAGCACTTACAGAAGTATGTAAAAAAATGAACAGCGATTCAAGTAACACAGAATTATGTAAAGAAATGTACAGATATTCAAGTAACACAGAATTATGTAAAGAAATGTAGAGAGATTCAAGTAACACTTACAGCATTATGTAAAGAAATGAACAGAGATTCAAGTAACACAGAATTATGTAAAGAAATGTACTGAGATTCAAGTAACACAGAATTATGTAAAGAAATGTACAGAGATTCAAATAACACAGAATTTTGTAAAGAAAAGTACACAGATTCAAGTAACACAGAATTATGTAAAGAAATGTACACAGGTTCAAGTAACACAGAATTATGTAAAGAAATGTAAAGAGATTCAAGTAACACAGAATTATGTAAAGAAATGTACAGAGATTCAAGTAACACAGAATTATGTAAAGAAATGTACAGAGATTCAAGTAACACTTACAGCATTATGTAAAGAAATGAACAGAGATTCAAGTAACACAGAATTATGTAAAGAAATGTACAGAGATTCAAGTAACACAGAATTATGTAAAGAAATGTACAGAGATTCAAGTAACACAGAATTATGTAAAGAAATGTACACAGATTCAAGTAACACAGAATTATGTAAAGAAATGTACAGAGATTCAAGTAACACAGAATTATGTAAAAAAATGTACACAGGTTCAAGTAACACAGAATTATGTAAAGAAATGTACAGAGATTCAAGTAACACAGAATTATGTAAAGAAATGTACAGAGATTCAAGTAACACAGAATTATGTAAAGAAATGTACAGAGGTTCAAGTAACACAGAATTATGTAAAGAAATGTACAGAGATTCAAGTAGCACTTACAGAAGTATGTAAAGAAATGAACAGCGATTCAAGTAACACAGAATTATGTAAAGAAATGTACAGAGATTCAAGTAGCACTTACAGAAGTATGTAAAGAAATGAACAGCGATTCAAGTAACACAGAATTATTTAAAGAAATGTACAGATATTCAAGTAACACAGAATTATGTAAAGAAATGTAGAGAGATTCAAGTAACACTTACAGCATTATGTAAAGAAATGAACAGAGATTCAAGTAACACAGAATTATGTAAAGAAATGTACACAGATTCAAGTAACACAGAATTATGTAAAGAAATGTACAGAGATTCAAGTAACACAGAATTATGTAAAGAAATGTACAGAGATTCAAGTAACACAGAATTATGTAAAGAAATGTACAGAGATTCAAGTAACACAGAATTATGTAAAGAAATGTACAGAGATTCAAATAACACAGAATTATGTAAAGAAATGTACACAGATTCAAGTAACACAGAATTATGTAAAGAAATGTACAGAGGTTCAAGTAACACAGAATTATGTAAAGAAATGTACAGAGATTCAAGTAACACAGAATTATGTAAAGAAATGTACAGAGATTCAAGTAACACAGAATTATGTAAAGAAATGTACAGAGATTCGAGTAACACTTACAGCATTATGTAAAGAAATGTACAGAGATTCAAGTAACACAGAATTATGTAAAGAAATGTACAGAGATTCAAGTAACACAGAATTATGTAAAGAAATGTACAGAGATTCAAGTAACACAGAATTATGTAAAGAAATGTACACAGATTCAAGTAACACAGAATTATGTAAAGAAATGTACACAGATTCAAGTAACACAGAATTATGTAAAAAAATGTACACAGGTTCAAGTAACACAGAATTATGTAAAGAAATGTACAGAGATTCAAGTAACACAGAATTATGTAAAGAAATGTACAGAGATTCAAGTAACACAGAATTATGTAAAGAAATGTACACAGATTCAAGTAACACAGAATTATGTAAAGAATTGTACAGAGATTCAAGTAACACAGAATTTTGTAAAGAAATGTACAGAGATTCAAGTAACACAGAATTATGTAAAGAAATGTACACAGATTCAAGTAACACAGAATTATGTAAAGAAAGGTACAGAGATTGAAGTAACTCAGAATTAGGTAAAAAAATGTACAGAGATTGAAGTAACACTTACAGAATTATGTAAAGAAATGTACAGAGATTCAAGTAACACTTACAGAATTATGTAAAGAAATGTACAGAGATTCAAGTAACACTTACAGAATTATGTAAAGAAATTTACAGAGATTCAAGTAACACAGAATTATGTAAAGAAATGTACACAGATTTAAGTAACACAGAATTATGTAAAAAAAAGTACAGAAATTCAAGTAACACAGAATTATGTAAAGAAATGTACAGATATTCAAGTAACACAGAATTATGTAAAGAAATGTACAGAGATTCAAGTAACACATACAGCATTATGTAAAGAAATGTACAGGTGTTCAAGTAACACAGAATTATGTAAAGAAATGTACAGGTGTTCAAGTAACACAGAATTATGTAAAGAAATGTACAGAGGTTCAAGTAACACAGAATTATGTAAAGAAATGTACAGAGATTCAAGTAACACAGAATTATGTAAAGAAATGTACACAGATTCAAGTAACACAGAATTATGTAAAGAAAGGTACAGAGATTCAAGTAACACAGAATTAGGTAAAAAAATGTACAGAGATTCAAGTAACACTTACAGAATTATGTAAAGAAATGTACAGAGATTCAAGTAACACTTACAGAATTATGTAAAGAAATGTACAGAGATTCAAGTAACACAGAATTATGTAAAGAAATGTACAGAGGTTCAAGTAACACAGAATTATATAAAGAAATTAACAGAGATTCAAGTAACACTTACAGAATTATGTAAAGAAATGAACAGAGATTCAAGTAACACAGAATTATGTAAAGAAATGTACAGATATTCAAGTAACACAGAATTATGTAAAGAAATGTACAGGTGTTCAAGTAACACAGAATTATGTAAAGAAATGTACAGGTGTTCAAGTAACACAGAATTATGTAAAGAAATGTACAGAGGTTCAAGTAACACAGAATTATGTAAAGAAATGTACAGAGATTCAAGTAACACAGAATTATGTAAAGAAATGTACAGAGATTCAAGTAACACTTACAGCATTATGTAAAGAAATGAACAGAGATTCAAGTAACACAGAATTATGTAAAGAAATGTACAGAGATTCAAGTAACACAGAATTATGTAAAGAAATGTACAGAGATTCAAGTAACACAGAATTATGTAAAGAAATGTACAGAGATTCAAGTAACACAGAATTATGTAAAGAAATGTACAGAGATTCAAGTAACACAGAATTATGTAAAGAAATGTACAGAGATTCAAGTAACACAGAATTATGTAAAGAAATGTACAGAGATTAAAGTAACACAGAATTATGTAAAGAAATGTACACAGATTCAAGTAACACAGAACTATGTAAAGAAATGTACACAGATTCAAGTAACACAGAATTATGTAACAAAATGTACACAGGTTCAAGTAACACAGAATTATGTAAAGAAATGTACAGAGATTCAAGTAACACAGAATTATGTAAAGAAATGTACAGAGATTCAAGTAACACAGAATTATGTAAAGAAATGTACACAGATTCAAGTAACACAGAATTATGTAAAGAATTGTACAGAGATTTAAGTAACACAGAATTTTGTAAAGAAATGTACAGAGATTCAAGTAACACAGAATTATGTAAAGAAATGTACACAGATTCAAGTAACACAGAAATATGTAAAGAAATGTACAGAGATTAAAGTAACACAGAATTATGTAAAGAAATGTACAGAGATTCAAGTAACACAAAATTATGTAAAGAAATGTACACAGATTCAAGTAACACAGAATTATGTAAAGAAAGGTACAGAGATTGAAGTAACACAGAATAAGGTAAAAAAAATGTACACAGATTAAAGTAACACTTACAGAATTATGTAAAGAAATGTACAGAGATTCAAGTAACACTTACAGAATTATGTAAAGAAATGTACAGAGATTCAAGTAACACAGAATTATGTAAAGAAATGTACACAGATTTAAGCAACACAGAATTATGTAAAGAAATGTACAGAAATTCAAGTAACACAGAATTATGTAAAGAAATGTACAGATATTCAAGTAACACAGAATTATGTAAAGAAATGTACAGAGATTCAAGTAACACATACAGCATTATGTAAAGAATTGTACAGGTGTTCAAGTAACACAGAATTATGTAAAGAAATGTACAGGTGTTCAAGTAACACAGAATTATGTAAAGAAATGTACAGAGGTTCAAGTAACACAGAATTATGTAAAGAAATGTACTGAGATTCAAGTAACACAGAATTATGTAAAGAAATGTACAGAGATTCAAGTAACACAGAATTATGTAAAGAAATGTACAGAGATTCAAGTAACACAGAATTATGTAAAGAAATGTACAGAGATTCAAGTAACACAGAATTATGTAAAGAAATGTACAGAGATTCAAATAACACAGAAATATGTAAAGAAATGTACACAGATTCAAGTAACACAGAATTATGTAAAGAAATGTACAGAGGTTCAAGTAACACAGAATTATGTAAAGAAATGTACAGAGATTCAAGTAACACAGAATTATGTAAAGAAATGAACAGAGATTCAATTAACACAGAATTATGTAAAGAAATGTACAGAGATTCAAGTAAAACTTACAGCATTATGTAAAGAAATGAACAGAGATTCAAGTAACACAGAATTATGTAAAGAAATGTACAGAGATTCAAGTAACACAGAATTATGTAAAGAAATGTACAGAGATTCAAGTAACACAGAATTATGTAAAGAAATGTACAGAGATTCAAGTAACACAGAATTATGTAAAGAAATGTACAGAGATTCAAATAACACAGAAATATGTAAAGAAATGTACACAGATTCAAGTAACACAGAATTATGTAAAGAAATGTACAGAGGTTCAAGTAACACAGAATTATGTAAAGAAATGTACAGAGATTCAAGTAACACAGAATTATGTAAAGAAATGAACAGAGATTCAATTAACACAGAATTATGTAAAGAAATGTACAGAGATTCAAGTAAAACTTACAGCATTATGTAAAGAAATGAACAGAGATTCAAGTAACACAGAATTATGTAAAGAAATGTACAGAGATTCAAGTAACACAGAATTATGTAAAGAAATGTACAGAGATTCAAGTAACACAGAATTATGTAAAGAAATGTACACAGATTCAAGTAACACAGAATTATGTAAAGAAATGTACAGAGATTCAAGTAACACTTAATGAATTATGTAAAGAAATGAACAGAGATTCAAGTAACACAGAATTATGTAAAGAAATGTACAGAGATTTAAGTAACACAGAATTATGTAAAGAAATGTACAGGTGTTCAAGTAACACAGAATTATGTAAAGAAATGTACAGATATTCAAGTAACACAGAATTATGTAAAGAAATGTACAGAGATTCAAGTAACACTTACAGCATTATGTAAAGAAATGTACAGGTGTTCAAGTAACACAGAATTATGTAAAGAAATGTACACAGATTCAAGTAACACAGAATTATGTAAAGAAAGGTACAGAGATTCAATTAACACAGAATTAGGTAAAAAAATGTACAGAGATTCAAGTAACACTTACAGAATTATGTAAAGAAATGTACAGAGATTCAAGTAACACTTACAGAATTATGTAAAGAAATGTACAGAGATTCAAGTAACACAGAATTATGTAAAGAAATGTACAGAGGTTCAAGTTACACAGAATTTTATAAAAAAATTAACAGAGATTCAAGTAACACTTACAGAATTATGTAAAGAAATGAACAGAGATTCAAGTAACACAGAATTATGTAAAGAAATGTACAGATATTCAAGTAACACAGAATTATGTAAAGAAATGTACAGGTGTTCAAGTAACACAGAATTATGTAAAGAAATGTCCAGAGATTCAAGTAACACAGAATTATGTAAAGAAATGTACAGGTGTTCAAGTAACACAGAATTATTTAAAGAAATGTACAGAGGTTCAAGTAACACAGAATTATGTAAAGAAATGTACAGAGATTCAAGTAACACAGAATTATGTAAAGAAATGTACAGAGATTCAAGTAACACTTACAGCATTATGTAAAGAAATGAACAGAGATTCAAGTAACACAGAATTATGTAAAGAAATGTACAGAGATTCAAGTAACACAGAATTATGTAAAGAAATGTACAGAGATTCAAGTAACACAGAATTATGTAAAGAAATGTACAGAGATTCAAGTAACACAGAATTATGTAAAGAAATGTACAGAGATTCAAGTAACACAGAATTATGTAAAGAAATGTACAGAGATTCAAGTAACACAGAATTATGTAAAGAAATGTACAGAGATTAAAGTAACACAGAATTATGTAAAGAAATGTACACAGATTCAAGTAACACAGAACTATGTAAAGAAATGTACACAGATTCAAGTAACACAGAATTATGTAACAAAATGTACACAGGTTCAAGTAACACAGAATTATGTAAAGAAATGTACAGAGATTCAAGTAACACAGAATTATGTAAAGAAATGTACAGAGATTCAAGTAACACAGAATTATGTAAAGAAATGTACACAGATTCAAGTAACACAGAATTATGTAAAGAATTGTACAGAGATTTAAGTAACACAGAATTTTGTAAAGAAATGTACAGAGATTCAAGTAACACAGAATTATGTAAAGAAATGTACACAGATTCAAGTAACACAGAAATATGTAAAGAAATGTACAGAGATTAAAGTAACACAGAATTATGTAAAGAAATGTACAGAGATTCAAGTAACACAAAATTATGTAAAGAAATGTACACAGATTCAAGTAACACAGAATTATGTAAAGAAAGGAACAGAGATTGAAGTAACACAGAATAAGGTAAAAAAAATGTACACAGATTAAAGTAACACTTACAGAATTATGTAAAGAAATGTACAGAGATTCAAGTAACACTTACAGAATTATGTAAAGAAATGTACAGAGATTCAAGTAACACAGAATTATGTAAAGAAATGTACACAGATTTAAGTAACACAGAATTATGTAAAGAAATGTACAGAAATTCAAGTAACACAGAATTATGTAAAGAAATGTACAGATATTCAAGTAACACAGAATTATGTAAAGAAATGTACAGAGATTCAAGTAACACATACAGCATTATGTAAAGAATTGTACAGGTGTTCAAGTAACACAGAATTATGTAAAGAAATGTACAGGTGTTCAAGTAACACAGAATTATGTAAAGAAATGTACAGAGGTTCAAGTAACACAGAATTATGTAAAGAAATGTACAGAGATTCAAGTAACACAGAATTATGTAAAGAAATGTACTGAGATTCAAGTAACACAGAATTATGTAAAGAAATGTACAGAGATTCAAGTAACACAGAATTATGTAAAGAAATGTACAGAGATTCAAGTAACACAGAATTATGTAAAGAAATGTACAGAGATTCAAGTAACACAGAATTATGTAAAGAAATGTACAGAGATTCAAATAACACAGAAATATGTAAAGAAATGTACACAGATTCAAGTAACACAGAATTATGTAAAGAAATGTACAGAGGTTCAAGTAACACAGAATTATGTAAAGAAATGTACAGAGATTCAAGTAACACAGAATTATGTAAAGAAATGAACAGAGATTCAATTAACACAGAATTATGTAAAGAAATGTACAGAGATTCAAGTAAAACTTACAGCATTATGTAAAGAAATGAACAGAGATTCAAGTAACACAGAATTATGTAAAGAAATGTACAGAGATTCAAGTAACACAGAATTATGTAAAGAAATGTACAGAGATTCAAGTAACACAGAATTATGTAAAGAAATGTACAGAGATTCAAGTAACACAGAATTATGTAAAGAAATGTACAGAGATTCAAATAACACAGAAATATGTAAAGAAATGTACACAGATTCAAGTAACACAGAATTATGTAAAGAAATGTACAGAGGTTCAAGTAACACAGAATTATGTAAAGAAATGTACAGAGATTCAAGTAACACAGAATTATGTAAAGAAATGAACAGAGATTCAATTAACACAGAATTATGTAAAGAAATGTACAGAGATTCAAGTAAAACTTACAGCATTATGTAAAGAAATGAACAGAGATTCAAGTAACACAGAATTATGTAAAGAAATGTACAGAGATTCAAGTAACACAGAATTATGTAAAGAAATGTACAGAGATTCAAGTAACACAGAATTATGTAAAGAAATGTACACAGATTCAAGTAACACAGAATTATGTAAAGAAATGTACAGAGATTCAAGTAACACTTAATGAATTATGTAAAGAAATGAACAGAGATTCAAGTAACACAGAATTATGTAAAGAAATGTACAGAGATTTAAGTAACACAGAATTATGTAAAGAAATGTACAGGTGTTCAAGTAACACAGAATTATGTAAAGAAATGTACAGATATTCAAGTAACACAGAATTATGTAAAGAAATGTACAGAGATTCAAGTAACACTTACAGCATTATGTAAAGAAATGTACAGGTGTTCAAGTAACACAGAATTATGTAAAGAAATGTACAGGTGTTCAAGTAACACAGAATTATGTAAAGAAATGTACAGAGGTTCAAGTAACACAGAATTATGTAAAGAAATGTACAGAGATTCAAGTAACACAGAATTATGTAAAGAAATGTACACAGATTCAAGTAACACAGAATTATGTAAAGAAAGGTACAGAGATTCAATTAACACAGAATTAGGTAAAAAAATGTACAGAGATTCAAGTAACACTTACAGAATTATGTAAAGAAATGTACAGAGATTCAAGTAACACTTACAGAATTATGTAAAGAAATGTACAGAGATTCAAGTAACACAGAATTATGTAAAGAAATGTACAGAGGTTCAAGTTACACAGAATTTTATAAAAAAATTAACAGAGATTCAAGTAACACTTACAGAATTATGTAAAGAAATGAACAGAGATTCAAGTAACACAGAATTATGTAAAGAAATGTACAGATATTCAAGTAACACAGAATTATGTAAAGAAATGTACAGGTGTTCAAGTAACACAGAATTATGTAAAGAAATGTCCAGAGATTCAAATAACACAGAATTATGTAAAGAAATGTACAGAGATTCAAGTAACACAGAATTATGTAAGGAAATGTACAGAGATTCAAGTAACACAGAATTATGTAAAGAAATGTACAGATATTCAAGTAACACAGAATTATGTAAAGAAATGTACACAGATTCAAGTAACACAGAATTATGTAAAGAAAGGTACAGAGATTCAAGTAACACAGAATTAGGTAAAAAAATGTACAGAGATTCAAGTAACACTTACAGAATTATGTAAAGAAATGTACAGAGATTCAAGTAACACTTACAGAATTATGTAAAGAAATGTACAGAGATTCAAGTAACACAGAATTATGTAAAGAAAGGAACAGAGATTGAAGTAACACAGAATAAGGTAAAAAAAATGTACACAGATTAAAGTAACACTTACAGAATTATGTAAAGAAATGTACAGAGATTCAAGTAACACTTACAGAATTATGTAAAGAAATGTACAGAGATTCAAGTAACACAGAATTATGTAAAGAAATGTACACAGATTTAAGTAACACAGAATTATGTAAAGAAATGTACAGAAATTCAAGTAACACAGAATTATGTAAAGAAATGTACAGATATTCAAGTAACACAGAATTATGTAAAGAAATGTACAGAGATTCAAGTAACACATACAGCATTATGTAAAGAATTGTACAGGTGTTCAAGTAACACAGAATTATGTAAAGAAATGTACAGGTGTTCAAGTAACACAGAATTATGTAAAGAAATGTACAGAGGTTCAAGTAACACAGAATTATGTAAAGAAATGTACAGAGATTCAAGTAACACAGAATTATGTAAAGAAATGTACTGAGATTCAAGTAACACAGAATTATGTAAAGAAATGTACAGAGATTCAAGTAACACAGAATTATGTAAAGAAATGTACAGAGATTCAAGTAACACAGAATTATGTAAAGAAATGTACAGAGATTCAAGTAACACAGAATTATGTAAAGAAATGTACAGAGATTCAAATAACACAGAAATATGTAAAGAAATGTACACAGATTCAAGTAACACAGAATTATGTAAAGAAATGTACAGAGGTTCAAGTAACACAGAATTATGTAAAGAAATGTACAGAGATTCAAGTAACACAGAATTATGTAAAGAAATGAACAGAGATTCAATTAACACAGAATTATGTAAAGAAATGTACAGAGATTCAAGTAAAACTTACAGCATTATGTAAAGAAATGAACAGAGATTCAAGTAACACAGAATTATGTAAAGAAATGTACAGAGATTCAAGTAACACAGAATTATGTAAAGAAATGTACAGAGATTCAAGTAACACAGAATTATGTAAAGAAATGTACAGAGATTCAAGTAACACAGAATTATGTAAAGAAATGTACAGAGATTCAAATAACACAGAAATATGTAAAGAAATGTACACAGATTCAAGTAACACAGAATTATGTAAAGAAATGTACAGAGGTTCAAGTAACACAGAATTATGTAAAGAAATGTACAGAGATTCAAGTAACACAGAATTATGTAAAGAAATGAACAGAGATTCAATTAACACAGAATTATGTAAAGAAATGTACAGAGATTCAAGTAAAACTTACAGCATTATGTAAAGAAATGAACAGAGATTCAAGTAACACAGAATTATGTAAAGAAATGTACAGAGATTCAAGTAACACAGAATTATGTAAAGAAATGTACAGAGATTCAAGTAACACAGAATTATGTAAAGAAATGTACACAGATTCAAGTAACACAGAATTATGTAAAGAAATGTACAGAGATTCAAGTAACACTTAATGAATTATGTAAAGAAATGAACAGAGATTCAAGTAACACAGAATTATGTAAAGAAATGTACAGAGATTTAAGTAACACAGAATTATGTAAAGAAATGTACAGGTGTTCAAGTAACACAGAATTATGTAAAGAAATGTACAGATATTCAAGTAACACAGAATTATGTAAAGAAATGTACAGAGATTCAAGTAACACAGCATTATGTAAAGAAATGTACAGGTGTTCAAGTAACACAGAATTATGTAAAGAAATGTACAGGTGTTCAAGTAACACAGAATTATGTAAAGAAATGTACAGAGGTTCAAGTAACACAGAATTATGTAAAGAAATGTACAGAGATTCAAGTAACACAGAATTATGTAAAGAAATGTACACAGATTCAAGTAACACAGAATTATGTAAAGAAAGGTACAGAGATTCAATTAACACAGAATTAGGTAAAAAAATGTACAGAGATTCAAGTAACACTTACAGAATTATGTAAAGAAATGTACAGAGATTCAAGTAACACTTACAGAATTATGTAAAGAAATGTACAGAGATTCAAGTAACACAGAATTATGTAAAGAAATGTACAGAGGTTCAAGTTACACAGAATTTTATAAAAAAATTAACAGAGATTCAAGTAACACTTACAGAATTATGTAAAGAAATGAACAGAGATTCAAGTAACACAGAATTATGTAAAGAAATGTACAGATATTCAAGTAACACAGAATTATGTAAAGAAATGTACAGGTGTTCAAGTAACACAGAATTATGTAAAGAAATGTCCAGAGATTCAAATAACACAGAATTATGTAAAGAAATGTACAGAGATTCAAGTAACACAGAATTATGTAAGGAAATGTACAGAGATTCAAGTAACACAGAATTATGTAAAGAAATGTACAGATATTCAAGTAACACAGAATTATGTAAAGAAATGTACACAGATTCAAGTAACACAGAATTATGTAAAGAAAGGTACAGAGATTCAAGTAACACAGAATTAGGTAAAAAAATGTACAGAGATTCAAGTAACACTTACAGAATTATGTAAAGAAATGTACAGAGATTCAAGTAACACTTACAGAATTATGTAAAGAAATGTACAGAGATTCAAGTAACACAGAATTATGTAAAGAAATGTACACAGATTTAAGTAACACAGAATTATGTAAAGAAATGTACAGAAATTCAAGTAACACAGAATTATGTAAAGAAATGTACAGATATTTAAGTAACACAGAATTATGTAAAGAAATGTACAGAGATTCAAGTAACACTTACAGCATTATGTAAAGAAATGTACAGGTGTTCAAGTAACACAGAATTATGTAAAGAAATGTACAGGTGTTCAAGTAACACAGAATTATGTAAAGAAATGTACAGAGGTTCAAGTAACACAGAATTATGTAAAGAAATGAACAGAGATTCAAGTAACACAGAATTATGTAAAGAAATGTACACAGATTCAAGTAACACAGAATTATGTAAAGAATTGTACAGAGATTCAAGTAACACAGAATTTTGTAAAGAAATGTACAGAGATTCAAGTAACACAGAATTATGTAAAGAAATGTACACAGATTCAAGTAACACAGAAATATGTAAAGAAATGTACAGAGATTCAAGTAACACTTACAGAATTATGTAAAGAAATGTACAGAGATTCAAGTAACACAGAATTATGTAAGGAAATGTACAGAGATTCAAGTAACACAGACTTATGTAAAGAAATGTACAGAGATTCAAGTAACACTTACAGAATTATGTAAAGAAATGTACACAGATTCAAGTAACACAGAATTATGTAAAGAAATGTACACAGATTCAAGTAACACAGAATTATGTAAAGAAATGTACAGAGATTCAAGTAACACAGAATTAGGTAAAAAAATGTACAGAGATTCAAGTAACACTTACAGAATTATGTAAAGAAATGTACAGAGATTCAAGTAACACTTACAGAATTATGTAAAGAAATGAACAGAGATTCAAGTAACACAGAATTATGTAAAGAAATGTACAGAGATTTAAGTAACACAGAATTATGTAAAGAAATGTACAGGTGTTCAAGTAACACAGAATTATGTAAAGAAATGTACAGATATTCAAGTAACACAGAATTATGTAAAGAAATGTACAGAGATTCAAGTAACACTTACAGCATTATGTAAAGAAATGTACAGGTGTTCAAGTAATACAGAATTATGTAAAGAAATGTACAGGTTTTCAAGTAACACAGAATTATGTAAAGAAATGTACAGAGGTTCAAGTAACACAGAATTATGTAAAGAAATGTACAGAGATTCAAGTAACACAGAATTATGTAAAGAAATGTACACAGATTCAAGTAACACAGAATTATGTAAAGAAAGGTACAGAGATTCAATTAACACAGAATTAGGTAAAAAAATGTACAGAGATTCAAGTAACACTTACAGAATTATGTGAAGAAATGTACAGAGATTCAAGTAACACTTACAGAATTATGTAAAGAAATGTACAGAGATTCAAGTAACACAGAATTATGTAAAGAAATGTACAGAGGTTCAAGTAACACAGAATTTTATAAAAAAATTAACAGAGATTCAAGTAACACTTACAGAATTATGTAAAGAAATGAACAGAGATTCAAGTAACACAGAATTATGTAAAGAAATGTACAGATATTCAAGTAACACAGAATTATGTAAAGAAATGTACAGGTGTTCAAGTAACACAGAATTATGTAAAGAAATGTCCAGAGATTCAAGTAACACAGAATTATGTAAAGAAATGTACAGAGATTCAAGTAACACAGAATTATGTAAGGAAATGTACAGAGATTCAAGTAACACAGAATTATGTAAAGAAATGTACAGAGATTCAAGTAACACAGAATTATGTAAAGAAATGTACACAGATTCAAGTAACACAGAATTATGTAAAGAAATGTACAGAGATTCAAGTAACACAGAATTAGGTAAAAAAATGTACAGAGATTCAAGTAACACTTACAGAATTATGTAAAGAAATGTACAGAGATTCAAGTAACACTTACAGAATTATGTAAAGAAATGTACAGAGATTCAAGTAACACAGAATTATGTAAAGAAATGTACACAGATTTAAGTAACACAGAATTATGTAAAGAAATGTACAGGTGTTCAAGTAACACAGAATTATGTAAAGAAATGTACAGATATTCAAGTAACACAGAATTATGTAAAGAAATGTACAGAGATTCAAGTAACACTTACAGCATTATGTAAAGAAATGTACAGGTGTTCAAGTAACACAGAATTATGTAAAGAAATGTACAGGTTTTCAAGTAACACAGAATTATGTAAAGAAATGTACAGAGGTTCAAGTAACACAGAATTATGTAAAGAAATGTACAGAGATTCAAGTAACACAGAATTATGTAAAGAAATGTACACAGATTCAAGTAACACAGAATTATGTAAAGAAAGGTACAGAGATTCAATTAACACAGAATTAGGTAAAAAAATGTACAGAGATTCAAGTAACACTTACAGAAATATGTAAAGAAATGTACAGAGATTCAAGTAACACTTACAGAATTATGTAAAGAAATGTACAGAGATTCAAGTAACACAGAATTATGTAAAGAAATGTACAGAGGTTCAAGTAACACAGAATTTTATAAAAAAATTAACAGAGATTCAAGTAACACTTACAGAATTATGTAAAGAAATGAACAGAGATTCAAGTAACACAGAATTATGTAAAGAAATGTACAGATATTCAAGTAACACAGAATTATGTAAAGAAATGTACAGGTGTTCAAGTAACACAGAATTATGTAAAGAAATGTCCAGAGATTCAAGTAACACAGAATTATGTAAAGAAATGTACAGAGATTCAAGTAACACAGAATTATGTAAGGAAATGTACAGAGATTCAAGTAACACAGAATTATGTAAAGAAATGTACAGAGATTCAAGTAACACAGAATTATGTAAAGAAATGTACACAGATTCAAGTAACACAGAATTATGTAAAGAAATGTACAGAGATTCAAGTAACACAGAATTAGGTAAAAAAATGTACAGAGATTCAAGTAACACTTACAGAATTATGTAAAGAAATGTACAGAGATTCAAGTAACACTTACAGAATTATGTAAAGAAATGTACAGAGATTCAAGTAACACAGAATTATGTAAAGAAATGTACACAGATTTAAGTAACACAGAATTATGTAAAGAAATGTACAGAAATTCAAGTAACACAGAATTATGTAAAGAAATGTACAGATATTCAAGTAACACAGAATTATGTAAAGAAATGTACAGAGATTCAAGTAACACTTACAGCATTATGTAAAGAAATGTACAGGTGTTCAAGTAACACAGAATTATGTAAAGAAATGTACAGGTGTTCAAGTAACACAGAATTATGTAAAGAAATTTACAGAGGTTCAAGTAACACAGAATTATGTAAAGAAATGTACAGAGATTCAAGTAACACAGAATTATGTAAAGAAATGTACACAGATTCAAGTAACACAGAATTATGTAAAGAAAGGTACAGAGATTCAAGTAACACAGAATTAGGTAAAAAAATGTACAGAGATTCAAGTAACACTTACAGAATTATGTAAAGAAATGTACAGAGATTCAAGTAACACTTACAGAATTATGTAAAGAAATGTACAGAGATTCAAGTAACACAGAATTATGTAAAGAAATGTACAGAGGTTCAAATAACACAGAATTATATAAAGAAATTAACAGAGATTCAAGTAACACTTACAGAATTATGTAAAGAAATGAACAGAGATTCAAGTAACACAGAATTATGTAAAGAAATGTACAGATATTCAAGTAACACAGAATTATGTAAAGAAATGTACAGGTGTTCAAGTAACACAGAATTATGTAAAAAAATGTACAGGTGTTCAAGTAACACAGAATTATGTAAAGAAATGTACAGAGGTTCAAGTAACACAGAATTATGTAAAGAAATGTACAGATATTCAAGTAACACAGAATTATGTAAAGAAATGTACACAGATTCAAGTAACACTTACAGCATTATGTAAAGAAATGAACAGAGATTCAAGTAACACAGAATTATGTAAAGAAATGTACAGAGATTCAAGTAACACAGAATTATGTAAAGAAATGTACAGAGATTCAAGTAACACAGAATTATGTAAAGAAATGTACAGAGATTCAAGTAACACAGAATTATGTAAAGAAATGTACAGAGATTCAAGTAACACAGAATTATGTAAAGAAATGTACAGAGAATCAAGTAACACTTACAGAATTATGTAAAGAAATGAACAGAGATTCAAGTAACACAGAATTATTTAAAGAAATGTACAGATATTCAAGTAACACAGAATTATGTAAAGAAATGTACAGATGTTTAAGAAACACTTACAGAATTATGTAAAGAAATGTACACAGATTCAAAAAACACAGAATTATGTAAAGAAATAGACAGAGATTCAAGTAACACAGAATTATGTAAAGAAATGTACAGAGATTCAAGTAACACAGAATTATGTAAAGAAATGTACACAGATTCAAGTAACACAGAATTATGTAAAGAAATGTACAGAGATTCAAGTAACACTTACAGAATTATGTAAAGAAATGTACAGAGATTCAAGTAACACAGAATTATGTAAAGAAATGTCCAGAGATTCAAGTAACACAGAATTATGTAAAGAAATGTACAGAGATTCAAGTAACACAGAATTATTTAAAGAAATGTACAGAGATTCAAGTAACACAGAATTATGTAAAGAAATGTACAGAGATTCAAGTAACACAGAATTATGTAAAGAAATGTACGGAGGTTCAAGGAAAACAGAATTATGTAAAGAAATGTACAGAGATTCAAGTAACACTTACAGCATTATGTAAAGAAATGTACACAGATTCAAGTAACACAGAATTATGTAAAGAAATGTACAGAGATTCAAGTATCACAGAACTATGTAAAGAAATGTACAGAGATTCAAGTAACACTTACAGCATTATGTAAAGAAATGAACAGAGATTCAAGTAACACAGAATTATGTAAAGAAATGTACAGAGATTCAAGTAACACAGAATTATGTAAAGAAATGTACAGAGATTCAATTAACACAGAATTATGTAAAGAAATGTACAGAGATTCAAGTAACACAGAATTATGTAAAGAAATGTACAGAGGTTCAAGTAACACAGAATTATGTAAAGAAATGTACAGAGATTCAAGTAACACTTACAGAATTATGTAAAGAAATGAACAGAGATTCAAGTAACACAGAATTATGTAAAGAAATGTACAGATATTCAAGTAACACAGAATTATGTAAAGAAATGTACAGGTGTTCAAGTAACACAGAATTATGTAAAGAAATGTACAGAGATTCAAGTAACACAGAATTATGTAAAGAAATGTACGGAGGTTCAAGTAACACAGAATTATGTAAAGAAATGTACAGAGGTTCAAGTAACACATAATTATGTAAAGAAATGTACAGAGATTCAAATAACACAGAATTATGTAAAGAAATGTACAGAGATTCAATTAACACAAAATTATGTAAAGAAATGTACAGAGGTTCAAGTAACACAGAATTATGTAAAGAAATGTACAGATGTTCAAGAAACACTTACAGAATTATGTAAAGAAATGTACACAGATTCAAGAAACACAGAATTATGTAAAGAAATGTACAGAGATTCAAGTAACACAGAATTATGTAAAGAAATGTACAGAGATTCAAGTAACAAAGAATTATGTAAAGAAATGTACGGAGGTTCAAGTAACACAGAATTATGTAAAGAAATGTACAGAGATTCAAGTAACACTTACAGCATTATGTAAAGAAATGTACACAGATTCAAGTAACACAGAATTATGTAAAGAAATGTACAGATATTCAAGTAACACATAATTATGTAAAGAATTGTACAGGTGTTCAAGTAACACAGAATTATGTAAAGAAATGGACACAGATTCAAGTAACACAGAATTATGTAAAGAAATGTACAGAGATTCAAGTAACACAGAATTATGTAAAGAAATGAAGAGAGATTCAAGTAACACAGAATTATGTAAAGAAATGTACAGAGATTCAAGTAACACAGAATTATGTAAAGAAATGTACAGAGATTCAAGTAACACAGAATTATGTAAAGAAATGTACAGAGATTCAAGTAACACAGAATTATGTAAAGAAATGTACAGAGGTTCAAGTAACACAGAATTATGTAAAGAAATGTACAGATGTTCAAGAAACACTTACAGAATTCTGTAAAGAAATGTACACAGATTCAAGAAACACTTACAGAATTCTGTAAAGAAATGTACACAGATTCAAGAAACACAGAATTATGTAAAGAAATAGACAGAGATTCAAGTTACACAGAATTATGTAAAGAAATGTACAGAGATTCAAGTAACACAAAATTATGTAAAGAAATGTACAGAGAATCAAGTAACACAGAATTATGTAAAGAAATGTACAGATATTCAAGTAACACAGAATTATGTAAAGAAATGTACAGAGATTCAAGTAACACAGAATTATGCAAAGAAATGTACAGAGATTCAAGTAACTCTTACAGCATTATGTAAAAAATGTACAGGTGTTCAAGTAACACAGAATTATGTAAAGAAATGTACAGATATTCAAGTAACACAGAATTATGTAAAGAAATGTACAGAGGTTCAAGTAACACAGAATTATGTAAAGAAATGTACAGAGATTCAAGTAACACAGAATTATGTAAAGAAATGTACAGATATTCAAGTAACACAGAATTATGTAAAGAAATGTACAGAGGTTCAAGTAACACAGAATTATGTAAAGAAATGTACAGATGTTTAAGAAACACTTACAGAATTATGTAAAGAAATGTACACAGATTCAAAAAACACAGAATTATGTAAAGAAATAGACAGAGATTCAAGTAACACAGAATTATGTAAAGAAATGTACAGAGATTCAAGTAACACAGAATTATGTAAAGAAATGTACACAGATTCAAGTAACACAGAATTATGTAAAGAAATGTACACAGATTCAAGTAACACAGAATTATGTAAAGAAATGTACAGAGATTCAAGTAACACAGAATTGTGTAAAGAAATGTCCAGAGATTCAAGTAACACAGAATTATGTAAAGAAATGTACAGAGATTCAAGTAACACAGAATTATTTAAAGAAATGTACAGAGATTCAAGTAACACAGAATTATGTAAAGGAATGTACAGAGATTCAAGTAACACAGAATTATGTAAAGAAATGTACGGAGGTTCAAGTAACACAGAATTATGTAAAGAAATGTACAGAGATTCAAGTAACACTTACAGCATTATGTAAAGAAATGTACACAGATTCAAGTAACACAGAATTATGTAAAGAAATGTACAGAGATTCAAGTATCACAGAACTATGTAAAGAAATGTACAGAGATTCAAGTAACACTTACAGCATTATGTAAAGAAATGAACAGAGATTCAAGTAACACAGAATTATGTAAAGAAATGTACAGAGATTCAAGTAACACAGAATTATGTAAAAAAATGTACAGAGATTCAATTAACACAGAATTATGTAAAGAAATGTACAGAGATTCAAGTAACACAGAATTATGTAAAGAAATGTACAGAGGTTCAAGTAACACAGAATTATGTAAAGAAATGTACAGAGATTCAAGTAACACTTACAGAATTATGTAAAGAAATGAACAGAGATTCAAGTAACACAGATTTATGTAAAGAAATGAACAGATATTCAAGTAACACAGAATTATGTAAAGAAATGTACAGGTGTTCAAGTAACACAGAATTATGTAAAGAAATGTACAGAGATTCAAGTAACACAGAATTATGTAAAGAAATGTACAGATATTCAAGTAACACAGAATTATGTAAAGAAATGTACAGAGGTTCAAGTAACACATAATTATGTAAAGAAATGTACAGAGATTCAAATAACACAGAATTATGTAATGAAATGTACAGAGATTCAATTAACACAGAATTATGTAAAGAAATGTACAGAGGTTCAAGTAACACAGAATTATGTAAAGAAATGTACAGATGTTCAAGAAACACTTACAGAATTATGTAAAGAAATGTACAGAGGTTTAAGTAACACAGAATTATGTAAAGAAATGTACAGATGTTCAAGAAACACTTACAGAATTCTGTAAAGAAATGTACACAGATTCAAGAAACACTTACAGAATTCTGTAAAGAAATGTACACAGATTCAAGAAACACAGAATTATGTAAAGAAATAGACAGAGATTCAAGTTACACAGAATTATGTAAAGAAATGTACAGAGATTCAAATAACACAGAATTATGTAAAGAAATGTACAGAGAATCAAGTAACACAGAATTATGTAAAGAAATGTACAGAGATTCAAGTAACACAGAATTATGTAAAGAAATGTACAGAGATTCAAGTAACACAGAATTATGTAAAGAAATGTACAGAGATTCAAGTAACACAGAATTATGTAAAGAAATGAAGAGAGATTCAAGTAACACAGAATTATGTAAAGAAATGTACAGAGATTCAAGTAACACAGAATTATGTAAAGAAATGTACAGAGGTTCAAGTAACACAGAATTATGTAAAGAAATGTACAGAGATTCAAGTAACACAGAATTATGTAAAGAAATGTACAGAGGTTCAAGTAACACAGAATTATGTAAAGAAATGTACAGATGTTTAAGAAACACTTACAGAATTATGTAAAGAAATGTACACAGATTCAAAAAACACAGAATTATGTAAAGAAATAGACAGAGATTCAAGTAACACAGAATTATGTAAAGAAATGTACAGAGATTCAAGTAACACAGAATTATGTAAAGAAATGTACAGAGATTCAAGTAACACAGAATTATGTAAAGAAATGTACAGAGATTCAAGTAACACTTACAGAATTATGTAAAGAAATGTACAGAGATTCAAGTAACACAGAATTATGTAAAGAAATGTCCAGAGAATCAAGTAACACAGAATTATGTAAAGAAATGTACAGAGATTCAAGTAACACAGAATTATTTAAAGAAATGTACAGAGATTCAAGTAACACAGAATTATGTAAAGAAATGTACGGAGGTTCAAGTAACACAGAATTATGTAAAGAAATGTACAGAGATTCAAGTAACACTTACAGCATTATGTAAAGAAATGTACACAGATTCAATTAACACAGAATTATGTAAAGAAATGTACAGAGATTCAAGTATCACAGAACTATGTAAAGAAATGTACAGAGATTCAAGTAACACTTACAGCATTATGTAAAGAAATGAACAGAGATTCAAGTAACACAGAATTATTTAAAGAAATGTACAGAGATTCAAGTAACACAGAATTATGTAAAGAAATGTACAGAGATTCAAGTAACACAGAATTATGTAAAGAAATGTACGGAGGTTCAAGGAACACAGAATTATGTAAAGAAATGTACAGAGATTCAAGTAACACTTACAGCATGATGTAAAGAAATGTACACAGATTCAAGTAACACAGAATTATGTAAAGAAATGTACAGAGATTCAAGTATCACAGAACTATGTAAAGAAATGTACAGAGATTCAAGTAACACTTACAGCATTATGTAAAGAAATGAACAGAGATTCAAGTAACACAGAATTATGTAAAGAAATGTACAGAGATTCAAGTAACACAGAATTATGTAAAGAAATGTACAGAGATTCAATTAACACAGAATTATGTAAAGAAATGTACAGAGATTCAAGTAACACAGAATTATGTAAAGAAATGTACAGAGGTTCAAGTAACACAGAATTATGTAAAGAAATGTACAGAGATTCAAGTAACACTTACAGAATTATGTAAAGAAATGAACAGAGATTCAAGTAACACAGAATTGTGTAAAGAAATGTCCAGAGATTCAAGTAACACAGAATTATGTAAAGAAATGTACAGAGATTCAAGTAACACAGAATTATTTAAAGAAATGTACAGAGATTCAAGTAACACAGAATTATGTAAAGGAATGTACTGAGATTCAAGTAACACAGAATTATGTAAAGAAATGTACGGAGGTTCAAGTAACACAGAATTATGTAAAGAAATGTACAGAGATTCAAGTAACACTTACAGCATTATGTAAAGAAATGTACACAGATTCAAGTAACACAGAATTATGTAAAGAAATGTACAGAGATTCAAGTATCACAGAACTATGTAAAGAAATGTACAGAGATTCAAGTAACACTTACAGCATTATGTAAAGAAATGAACAGAGATTCAAGTAACACAGAATTATGTAAAGAAATGTACAGAGATTCAAGTAACACAGAATTATGTAAAAAAATGTACAGAGATTCAATTAACACAGAATTATGTAAAGAAATGTACAGAGATTCAAGTAACACAGAATTATGTAAAGAAATGTACAGAGGTTCAAGTAACACAGAATTATGTAAAGAAATGTACAGAGATTCAAGTAACACTTACAGAATTATGTAAAGAAATGAACAGAGATTCAAGTAACACAGATTTATGTAAAGAAATGAACAGATATTCAAGTAACACAGAATTATGTAAAGAAATGTACAGGTGTTCAAGTAACACAGAATTATGTAAAGAAATGTACAGAGATTCAAGTAACACAGAATTATGTAAAGAAATGAAGAGAGATTCAAGTAACACAGAATTATGTAAAGAAATGTACAGAGATTCAAGTAACACAGAATTATGTAAAGAAATGTACAGAGATTCAAGTAACACAGAATTATGTAAAGAAATGTACAGAGATTCAAGTAACACAGAATTATGTAAAGAAATGTACAGAGGTTCAAGTAACACAGAATTATGTAAAGAAATGTACAGATGTTCAAGAAACACTTACAGAATTCTGTAAAGAAATGTACACAGATTCAAGAAACACTTACAGAATTCTGTAAAGAAATGTACACAGATTCAAGAAACACAGAATTATGTAAAGAAATAGACAGAGATTCAAGTTACACAGAATTATGTAAAGAAATGTACAGAGATTCAAGTAACACAAAATTATGTAAAGAAATGTACAGAGAATCAAGTAACACAGAATTATGTAAAGAAATGTACAGAGATTCAAGTAACACAGAATTATGTAAAGAAATGTACAGAGATTCAAGTAACACAGAATTATGCAAAGAAATGTACAGAGATTCAAGTAACTCTTACAGCATTATGTAAAAAATGTACAGGTGTTCAAGTAACACAGAATTATGTAAAGAAATGTACAGATATTCAAGTAACACAGAATTATGTAAAGAAATGTACAGAGGTTCAAGTAACACAGAATTATGTAAAGAAATGTACAGAGATTCAAGTAACACAGAATTATGTAAAGAAATGTACAGATATTCAAGTAACACAGAATTATGTAAAGAAATGTACAGAGGTTCAAGTAACACAGAATTATGTAAAGAAATGTACAGATGTTTAAGAAACACTTACAGAATTATGTAAAGAAATGTACACAGATTCAAAAAACACAGAATTATGTAAAGAAATAGACAGAGATTCAAGTAACACAGAATTATGTAAAGAAATGTACAGAGATTCAAGTAACACAGAATTATGTAAAGAAATGTACACAGATTCAAGTAACACAGAATTATGTAAAGAAATGTACAGAGATTCAAGTAACACTTACAGAATTATGTAAAGAAATGTACAGAGATTCAAGTAACACAGAATTGTGTAAAGAAATGTCCAGAGATTCAAGTAACACAGAATTATGTAAAGAAATGTACAGAGATTCAAGTAACACAGAATTATTTAAAGAAATGTACAGAGATTCAAGTAACACAGAATTATGTAAAGGAATGTACAGAGATTCAAGTAACACAGAATTATGTAAAGAAATGTACGGAGGTTCAAGTAACACAGAATTATGTAAAGAAATGTACAGAGATTCAAGTAACACTTACAGCATTATGTAAAGAAATGTACACAGATTCAAGTAACACAGAATTATGTAAAGAAATGTACAGAGATTCAAGTATCACAGAACTATGTAAAGAAATGTACAGAGATTCAAGTAACACTTACAGCATTATGTAAAGAAATGAACCGAGATTCAAGTAACACAGAATTATGTAAAGAAATGTACAGAGATTCAAGTAACACAGAATTATGTAAAAAAATGTACAGAGATTCAATTAACACAGAATTATGTAAAGAAATGTACAGAGATTCAAGTAACACAGAATTATGTAAAGAAATGTACAGAGGTTCAAGTAACACAGAATTATGTAAAGAAATGTACAGAGATTCAAGTAACACTTACAGAATTATGTAAAGAAATGAACAGAGATTCAAGTAACACAGATTTATGTAAAGAAATGAACAGATATTCAAGTAACACAGAATTATGTAAAGAAATGTACAGGTGTTCAAGTAACACAGAATTATGTAAAGAAATGTACAGAGAATCAAGTAACACAGAATTATGTAAAGAAATGTACAGAGATTCAAGTAACACAGAATTATGTAAAGAAATGTACAGAGATTCAAGTAACACAGAATTATGTAAAGAAATGTACAGAGATTCAAGTAACACAGAATTATGTAAAGAAATGAAGAGAGATTCAAGTAACACAGAATTATGTAAAGAAATGTACAGAGATTCAAGTAACACAGAATTATGTAAAGAAATGTACAGAGGTTCAAGTAACACAGAATTATGTAAAGAAATGTACAGAGATTCAAGTAACACAGAATTATGTAAAGAAATGTACAGAGGTTCAAGTAACACAGAATTATGTAAAGAAATGTACAGATGTTTAAGAAACACTTACAGAATTATGTAAAGAAATGTACACAGATTCAAAAAACACAGAATTATGTAAAGAAATAGACAGAGATTCAAGTAACACAGAATTATGTAAAGAAATGTACAGAGATTCAAGTAACACAGAATTATGTAAAGAAATGTACAGAGATTCAAGTAACACAGAATTATGTAAAGAAATGTACAGAGATTCAAGTAACACTTACAGAATTATGTAAAGAAATGTACAGAGATTCAAGTAACACAGAATTATGTAAAGAAATGTCCAGAGAATCAAGTAACACAGAATTATGTAAAGAAATGTACAGAGATTCAAGTAACACAGAATTATTTAAAGAAATGTACAGAGATTCAAGTAACACAGAATTATGTAAAGAAATGTACGGAGGTTCAAGTAACACAGAATTATGTAAAGAAATGTACAGAGATTCAAGTAACACTTACAGCATTATGTAAAGAAATGTACACAGATTCAATTAACACAGAATTATGTAAAGAAATGTACAGAGATTCAAGTATCACAGAACTATGTAAAGAAATGTACAGAGATTCAAGTAACACTTACAGCATTATGTAAAGAAATGAACAGAGATTCAAGTAACACAGAATTATTTAAAGAAATGTACAGAGATTCAAGTAACACAGAATTATGTAAAGAAATGTACAGAGATTCAAGTAACACAGAATTATGTAAAGAAATGTACGGAGGTTCAAGGAACACAGAATTATGTAAAGAAATGTACAGAGATTCAAGTAACACTTACAGCATGATGTAAAGAAATGTACACAGATTCAAGTAACACAGAATTATGTAAAGAAATGTACAGAGATTCAAGTATCACAGAACTATGTAAAGAAATGTACAGAGATTCAAGTAACACTTACAGCATTATGTAAAGAAATGAACAGAGATTCAAGTAACACAGAATTATGTAAAGAAATGTACAGAGATTCAAGTAACACAGAATTATGTAAAGAAATGTACAGAGATTCAATTAACACAGAATTATGTAAAGAAATGTACAGAGATTCAAGTAACACAGAATTATGTAAAGAAATGTACAGAGGTTCAAGTAACACAGAATTATGTAAAGAAATGTACAGAGATTCAAGTAACACTTACAGAATTATGTAAAGAAATGAACAGAGATTCAAGTAACACAGAATTGTGTAAAGAAATGTCCAGAGATTCAAGTAACACAGAATTATGTAAAGAAATGTACAGAGATTCAAGTAACACAGAATTATTTAAAGAAATGTACAGAGATTCAAGTAACACAGAATTATGTAAAGGAATGTACTGAGATTCAAGTAACACAGAATTATGTAAAGAAATGTACGGAGGTTCAAGTAACACAGAATTATGTAAAGAAATGTACAGAGATTCAAGTAACACTTACAGCATTATGTAAAGAAATGTACACAGATTCAAGTAACACAGAATTATGTAAAGAAATGTACAGAGATTCAAGTATCACAGAACTATGTAAAGAAATGTACAGAGATTCAAGTAACACTTACAGCATTATGTAAAGAAATGAACAGAGATTCAAGTAACACAGAATTATGTAAAGAAATGTACAGAGATTCAAGTAACACAGAATTATGTAAAAAAATGTACAGAGATTCAATTAACACAGAATTATGTAAAGAAATGTACAGAGATTCAAGTAACACAGAATTATGTAAAGAAATGTACAGAGGTTCAAGTAACACAGAATTATGTAAAGAAATGTACAGAGATTCAAGTAACACTTACAGAATTATGTAAAGAAATGAACAGAGATTCAAGTAACACAGATTTATGTAAAGAAATGAACAGATATTCAAGTAACACAGAATTATGTAAAGAAATGTACAGGTGTTCAAGTAACACAGAATTATGTAAAGAAATGTACAGAGATTCAAGTAACACAGAATTATGTAAAGAAATGAAGAGAGATTCAAGTAACACAGAATTATGTAAAGAAATGTACAGAGATTCAAGTAACACAGAATTATGTAAAGAAATGTACAGAGATTCAAGTAACACAGAATTATGTAAAGAAATGTACAGAGATTCAAGTAACACAGAATTATGTAAAGAAATGTACAGAGGTTCAAGTAACACAGAATTATGTAAAGAAATGTACAGATGTTCAAGAAACACTTACAGAATTCTGTAAAGAAATGTACACAGATTCAAGAAACACTTACAGAATTCTGTAAAGAAATGTACACAGATTCAAGAAACACAGAATTATGTAAAGAAATAGACAGAGATTCAAGTTACACAGAATTATGTAAAGAAATGTACAGAGATTCAAGTAACACAAAATTATGTAAAGAAATGTACAGAGAATCAAGTAACACAGAATTATGTAAAGAAATGTACAGAGATTCAAGTAACACAGAATTATGTAAAGAAATGTACAGAGGTTCAAGTAACACAGAATTATGCAAAGAAATGTACAGAGATTCAAGTAACTCTTACAGCATTATGTAAAAAATGTACAGGTGTTCAAGTAACACAGAATTATGTAAAGAAATGTACAGATATTCAAGTAACACAGAATTATGTAAAGAAATGTACAGAGGTTCAAGTAACACAGAATTATGTAAAGAAATGTACAGAGATTCAAGTAACACAGAATTATGTAAAGAAATGTACAGATATTCAAGTAACACAGAATTATGTAAAGAAATGTACAGAGGTTCAAGTAACACAGAATTATGTAAAGAAATGTACAGATGTTTAAGAAACACTTACAGAATTATGTAAAGAAATGTACACAGATTCAAAAAACACAGAATTATGTAAAGAAATAGACAGAGATTCAAGTAACACAGAATTATGTAAAGAAATGTACAGAGATTCAAGTAACACAGAATTATGTAAAGAAATGTACACAGATTCAAGTAACACAGAATTATGTAAAGAAATGTACAGAGATTCAAGTAACACTTACAGAATTATGTAAAGAAATGTACAGAGATTCAAGTAACACAGAATTGTGTAAAGAAATGTCCAGAGATTCAAGTAACACAGAATTATGTAAAGAAATGTACAGAGATTCAAGTAACACAGAATTATTTAAAGAAATGTACAGAGATTCAAGTAACACAGAATTATGTAAAGGAATGTACAGAGATTCAAGTAACACAGAATTATGTAAAGAAATGTACGGAGGTTCAAGTAACACAGAATTATGTAAAGAAATGTACAGAGATTCAAGTAACACTTACAGCATTATGTAAAGAAATGTACACAGATTCAAGTAACACAGAATTATGTAAAGAAATGTACAGAGATTCAAGTATCACAGAACTATGTAAAGAAATGTACAGAGATTCAAGTAACACTTACAGCATTATGTAAAGAAATGAACAGAGATTCAAGTAACACAGAATTATGTAAAGAAATGTACAGAGATTCAAGTAACACAGAATTATGTAAAAAAATGTACAGAGATTCAATTAACACAGAATTATGTAAAGAAATGTACAGAGATTCAAGTAACACAGAATTATGTAAAGTAATGTACAGAGGTTCAAGTAACACAGAATTATGTAAAGAAATGTACAGAGATTCAAGTAACACTTACAGAATTATGTAAAGAAATGAACAGAGATTCAAGTAACACAGATTTATGTAAAGAAATGAACAGATATTCAAGTAACACAGAATTATGTAAAGAAATGTACAGGTGTTCAAGTAACACAGAATTATGTAAAGAAATGTACAGAGATTCAAGTAACACATAATTATGTAAAGAAATGTACAGATATTCAAGTAACACAGAATTATGTAAAGAAATGTACAGAGGTTCAAGTAACACATAATTATGTAAAGAAATGTACAGAGATTCAAATAACACAGAATTATGTAATGAAATGTACAGAGATTCAATTAACACAGAATTATGTAAAGAAATGTACAGAGGTTCAAGTAACACAGAATTATGTAAAGAAATGTACAGAGATTCAATTAACACAGAATTATGTAAAGAAAAGTACAGAGATTCAAGTAACACAGAATTATGTAAAGAAATGTACAGAGGTTCAAGTAACACAGAATTATGTAAAGAAATGTACAGAGATTCAAGTAACACTTACAGAATTATGTAAAGAAATGCACAGATATTCAAGTAACACAGAATTATGTAAAGAAATGTACAGATATTCAAGTAACACAGAATTATGTAAAGAAATGTACAGGTGTTCAAGTAACACAGAATTATGTAAAGAAATGTACACAGATTCAAGTAACACAGAATTATGTAAAGAAATGTACAGATATTCAAGTAACACAGAATTATGTAAAGAAATGTACAGAGGTTCAAGTAACACATAATTATGTAAAGAAATGTACAGAGATTCAAGTAACACAGAATTATGTAAAGAAATGTACGGAGGTTCAAGTAACACAGAATTATGTAAAGAAATGTACAGAGATTCAAGTAACACTTACAGCATTATGTAAAGAAATGTACACAGATTCAATTAACACAGAATTATGTAAAGAAATGTACAGAGATTCAAGTATCACAGAACTATGTAAAGAAATGTACAGAGATTCAAGTAACACTTACAGCATTATGTAAAGAAATGAACAGAGATTCAAGTAACACAGAATTATTTAAAGAAATGTACAGAGATTCAAGTAACACAGAATTATGTAAAGAAATGTACAGAGATTCAAGTAACACAGAATTATGTAAAGAAATGTACGGAGGTTCAAGGAACACAGAATTATGTAAAGAAATGTACAGAGATTCAAGTAACACTTACAGCATGATGTAAAGAAATGTACACAGATTCAAGTAACACAGAATTATGTAAAGAAATGTACAGAGATTCAAGTATCACAGAACTATGTAAAGAAATGTACAGAGATTCAAGTAACACTTACAGCATTATGTAAAGAAATGAACAGAGATTCAAGTAACACAGAATTATGTAAAGAAATGTACAGAGATTCAAGTAACACAGAATTATGTAAAGAAATGTACAGAGATTCAATTAACACAGAATTATGTAAAGAAATGTACAGAGATTCAAGTAACACAGAATTATGTAAAGAAATGTACAGAGGTTCAAGTAACACAGAATTATGTAAAGAAATGTACAGAGATTCAAGTAACACTTACAGAATTATGTAAAGAAATGAACAGAGATTCAAGTAACACAGAATTGTGTAAAGAAATGTCCAGAGATTCAAGTAACACAGAATTATGTAAAGAAATGTACAGAGATTCAAGTAACACAGAATTATTTAAAGAAATGTACAGAGATTCAAGTAACACAGAATTATGTAAAGGAATGTACAGAGATTCAAGTAACACAGAATTATGTAAAGAAATGTACGGAGGTTCAAGTAACACAGAATTATGTAAAGAAATGTACAGAGATTCAAGTAACACTTACAGCATTATGTAAAGAAATGTACACAGATTCAAGTAACACAGAATTATGTAAAGAAATGTACAGAGATTCAAGTATCACAGAACTATGTAAAGAAATGTACAGAGATTCAAGTAACACTTACAGCATTATGTAAAGAAATGAACAGAGATTCAAGTAACACAGAATTATGTAAAGAAATGTACAGAGATTCAAGTAACACAGAATTATGTAAAAAAATGTACAGAGATTCAATTAACACAGAATTATGTAAAGAAATGTACAGAGATTCAAGTAACACAGAATTATGTAAAGAAATGTACAGAGGTTCAAGTAACACAGAATTATGTAAAGAAATGTACAGAGATTCAAGTAACACTTACAGAATTATGTAAAGAAATGAACAGAGATTCAAGTAACACAGATTTATGTAAAGAAATGAACAGATATTCAAGTAACACAGAATTATGTAAAGAAATGTACAGGTGTTCAAGTAACACAGAATTATGTAAAGAAATGTACAGAGATTCAAGTAACACAGAATTATGTAAAGAAATGAAGAGAGATTCAAGTAACACAGAATTATGTAAAGAAATGTACAGAGATTCAAGTAACACAGAATTATGTAAAGAAATGTACTGAGATTCAAGTAACACAGAATTATGTAAAGAAATGTACAGAGATTCAAGTAACACAGAATTATGTAAAGAAATGTACAGAGGTTCAAGTAACACAGAATTATGTAAAGAAATGTACAGATGTTCAAGAAACACTTACAGAATTCTGTAAAGAAATGTACACAGATTCAAGAAACACTTACAGAATTCTGTAAAGAAATGTACACAGATTCAAGAAACACAGAATTATGTAAAGAAATAGACAGAGATTCAAGTTACACAGAATTATGTAAAGAAATGTACAGAGATTCAAGTAACACAAAATTATGTAAAGAAATGTACAGAGAATCAAGTAACACAGAATTATGTAAAGAAATGTACAGAGATTCAAGTAACACAGAATTATGTAAAGAAATGTACAGAGATTCAAGTAACACAGAATTATGCAAAGAAATGTACAGAGATTCAAGTAACTCTTACAGCATTATGTAAAAAATGTACAGGTGTTCAAGTAACACAGAATTATGTAAAGAAATGTACAGATATTCAAGTAACACAGAATTATGTAAAGAAATGTACAGAGGTTCAAGTAACACAGAATTATGTAAAGAAATGTACAGAGATTCAAGTAACACAGAATTATGTAAAGAAATGTACAGATATTCAAGTAACACAGAATTATGTAAAGAAATGTACAGAGGTTCAATTAACACAGAATTATGTAAAGAAATGTACAGATGTTTAAGAAACACTTACAGAATTATGTAAAGAAATGTACACAGATTCAAAAAACACAGAATTATGTAAAGAAATAGACAGAGATTCAAGTAACACAGAATTATGTAAAGAAATGTACAGAGATTCAAGTAACACAGAATTATGTAAAGAAATGTACACAGATTCAAGTAACACAGAATTATGTAAAGAAATGTACAGAGATTCAAGTAACACTTACAGAATTATGTAAAGAAATGTACAGAGATTCAAGTAACACAGAATTGTGTAAAGAAATGTCCAGAGATTCAAGTAACACAGAATTATGTAAAGAAATGTACAGAGATTCAAGTAACACAGAATTATTTAAAGAAATGTACAGAGATTCAAGTAACACAGAATTATGTAAAGGAATGTACAGAGATTCAAGTAACACAGAATTATGTAAAGAAATGTACGGAGGTTCAAGTAACACAGAATTATGTAAAGAAATGTACAGAGATTCAAGTAACACTTACAGCATTATGTAAAGAAATGTACACAGATTCAAGTAACACAGAATTATGTAAAGAAATGTACAGAGATTCAAGTATCACAGAACTATGTAAAGAAATGTACAGAGATTCAAGTAACACTTACAGCATTATGTAAAGAAATGAACAGAGATTCAAGTAACACAGAATTATGTAAAGAAATGTACAGAGATTCAAGTAACACAGAATTATGTAAAAAAATGTACAGAGATTCAATTAACACAGAATTATGTAAAGAAATGTACAGAGATTCAAGTAACACAGAATTATGTAAAGAAATGTACAGAGGTTCAAGTAACACAGAATTATGTAAAGAAATGTACAGAGATTCAAGTAACACTTACAGAATTATGTAAAGAAATGAACAGAGATTCAAGTAACACAGATTTATGTAAAGAAATGAACAGATATTCAAGTAACACAGAATTATGTAAAGAAATGTACAGGTGTTCAAGTAACACAGAATTATGTAAAGAAATGTACAGAGATTCAAGTAACACATAATTATGTAAAGAAATGTACAGATATTCAAGTAACACAGAATTATGTAAAGAAATGAACAGAGGTTCAAGTAACACATAATTATGTAAAGAAATGTACAGAGATTCAAATAACACAGAATTATGTAATGAAATGTACAGAGATTCAATTAACACAGAATTATGTAAAGAAATGTACAGAGGTTCAAGTAACACAGAATTATGTAAAGAAATGTACAGATGTTCAAGAAACACTTACAGAATTATGTAAAGAAATGTACAGAGGTTTAAGTAACACAGAATTATGTAAAGAAATGTACAGATGTTCAAGAAACACTTACAGAATTCTGTAAAGAAATGTACACAGATTCAAGAAACACTTACAGAATTCTGTAAAGAAATGTACACAGATTCAAGAAACACAGAATTATGTAAAGAAATAGACAGAGATTCAAGTTACACAGAATTATGTAAAGAAATGTACAGAGATTCAAGTAACACAGAATTATGTAAAGAAATGTACAGAGAATCAAGTAACACAGAATTATGTAAAGAAATGTACAGAGGTTCAAGTAACACAGAATTATGTAAAGAAATGTACAGAGATTCAAGTAACACAGAATTATGTAAAGAAATGTACAGAGGTTCAAGTAACACAGAATTATGTAAAGAAATGTACAGATGTTTAAGAAACACTTACAGAATTATGTAAAGAAATGTACACAGATTCAAAAAACACAGAATTATGTAAAGAAATAGACAGAGATTCAAGTAACACAGAATTATGTAAAGAAATGTACAGAGATTCAAGTAACACAGAATTATGTAAAGAAATGTACAGAGATTCAAGTAACACAGAATTATGTAAAGAAATGTACAGAGATTCAAGTAACACTTACAGAATTATGTAAAGAAATGTACAGAGATTCAAGTAACACAGAATTATGTAAAGAAATGTCCAGAGAATCAAGTAACACAGAATTATGTAAAGAAATGTACAGAGATTCAAGTAACACAGAATTATTTAAAGAAATGTACAGAGATTCAAGTAACACAGAATTATGTAAAGAAATGTACGGAGGTTCAAGTAACACAGAATTATGTAAAGAAATGTACAGAGATTCAAGTAACACTTACAGCATTATGTAAAGAAATGTACACAGATTCAATTAACACAGAATTATGTAAAGAAATGTACAGAGATTCAAGTATCACAGAACTATGTAAAGAAATGTACAGAGATTCAAGTAACACTTACAGCATTATGTAAAGAAATGAACAGAGATTCAAGTAACACAGAATTATGTAAAGAAATGTACAGAGATTCAATTAACACAGAATTATGTAAAGAAATGTACAGAGATTCAAGTAACACAGAATTATGTAAAGAAATGTACAGAGATTCAAGTAACACAGAATTATGTAAAGAAATGTACGGAGGTTCAAGTAACACAGAATTATGTAAAGAAATGTACAGAGATTCAAGTAACACTTACAGCATTATGTAAAGAAATGTACACAGATTCAAGTAACACAGAATTATGTAAAGAAATGTACAGATATTCAAGTAACACATAATTATGTAAAGAATTGTACAGGTGTTCAAGTAACACAGAATTATGTAAAGAAATGGACACAGATTCAAGTAACACAGAATTATGTAAAGAAATGTACAGAGATTCAAGTAACACAGAATTATGTAAAGAAATGAACAGAGATTCAAGTAACACAGAATTATGTAAAGAAATGTACAGAGATTCAAGTAACACAGAATTATGTAAAGAAATGTACAGAGATTCAAGTAACACAGAATTATGTAAAGAAATGTACAGAGATTCAAGTAACACAGAATTATGTAAAGAAATGTACAGAGGTTCAAGTAACACAGAATTATGTAAAGAAATGTACAGATGTTCAAGAAACACTTACAGAATTCTGTAAAGAAATGTACACAGATTAAAGAAACACTTACAGAATTCTGTAAAGAAATGTACACAGATTCAAGAAACACAGAATTATGTAAAGAAATAGACAGAGATTCAAGTTACACAGAATTATGTAAAGAAATGTACAGAGATTCAAGTAACACAGAATTATGTAAAGAAATGTACAGAGAATCAAGTAACACAGAATTATGTAAAGAAATGTACAGAGATTCAAATAACACAGAATTATGTAAAGAAATGTACAGATGTTCAAGAAACACTTACAGAATTATGTAAAGAAATGTACAGAGGTTTAAGTAACACAGAATTATGTAAAGAAATGTACAGATGTTCAAGAAACACTTACAGAATTCTGTAAAGAAATGTACACAGATTCAAGAAACACTTACAGAATTCTGTAAAGAAATGTACACAGATTCAAGAAACACAGAATTATGTAAAGAAATAGACAGAGATTCAAGTTACACAGAATTATGTAAAGAAATGTACAGAGATTCAAGTAACACAGAATTATGTAAAGAAATGTACAGAGAATCAAGTAACACAGAATTATGTAAAGAAATGTACAGAGATTCAAGTAACACAGAATTATGTAAAGAAATGTACAGAGATTCAAGTAACACAGAATTATGTAAAGAAATGTACAGAGATTCAAGTAACTCTTACAGCATTATGTAAAGAAATGTACAGGTGTTCAAGTAACACAGAATTATGTAAAGAAATGTACAGATATTCAAGTAACACAGAATTATGTAAAGAAATGTACAGAGGTTCAAGTAACACAGAATTATGTAAAGAAATGTACAGAGATTCAAGTAACACAGAATTATGTAAAGATATGTACAGAGATTCAAGTAACACAGAATTATGTAAAGAAATGTACAGAGGTTCAAGTAACACAGAATTATGTAAAGAAATGTACAGATGTTTAAGAAACACTTACAGAATTATGTAAAGAAATGTACACAGATTCAAAAAACACAGAATTATGTAAAGAAATAGACAGAGATTCAAGTAACACAGAATTATGTAAAGAAATGTACAGAGATTCAAGTAACACAGAATTATGTAAAGAAATGTACAGAGATTCAAGTAACACAGAATTATGTAAAGAAATGTACAGAGATTCAAGTAACACTTACAGAATTATGTAAAGAAATGTACAGAGAATCAAGTAACACAGAATTATGTAAAGAAATGTCCAGAGAATCAAGTAACACAGAATTATGTAAAGAAATGTACAGAGATTCAAGTAACACAGAATTATTTAAAGAAATGTACAGAGATTCAAGTAACACAGAATTATGTAAAGAAATGTACGGAGGTTCAAGTAACACAGAATTATGTAAAGAAATGTACAGAGATTCAAGTAACACTTACAGCATTATGTAAAGAAATGTACACAGATTCAATTAACACAGAATTATGTAAAGAAATGTACAGAGATTCAAGTATCACAGAACTATGTAAAGAAATGTACAGAGATTCAAGTAACACTTACAGCATTATGTAAAGAAATGAACAGAGATTCAAGTAACACAGAATTATGTAAAGAAATGTACAGAGATTCAATTAACACAGAATTATGTAAAGAAATGTACAGAGATTCAAGTAACACAGAATTATGTAAAGAAATGTACAGAGATTCAAGTAACACAGAATTATGTAAAGAAATGTACGGAGGTTCAAGTAACACAGAATTATGTAAAGAAATGTACAGAGATTCAAGTAACACTTACAGCATTATGTAAAGAAATGTACACAGATTCAAGTAACACAGAATTATGTAAAGAAATGTACAGATATTCAAGTAACACATAATTATGTAAAGAATTGTACAGGTGTTCAAGTAACACAGAATTATGTAAAGAAATGGACACAGATTCAAGTAACACAGAATTATGTAAAGAAATGTACAGAGATTCAAGTAACACAGAATTATGTAAAGAAATGAACAGAGATTCAAGTAACACAGAATTATGTAAAGAAATGTACAGAGATTCAAGTAACACAGAATTATGTAAAGAAATGTACAGAGATTCAAGTAACACAGAATTATGTAAAGAAATGTACAGAGATTCAAGTAACACAGAATTATGTAAAGAAATGTACAGAGGTTCAAGTAACACAGAATTATGTAAAGAAATGTACAGATGTTCAAGAAACACTTACAGAATTCTGTAAAGAAATGTACACAGATTAAAGAAACACTTACAGAATTCTGTAAAGAAATGTACACAGATTCAAGAAACACAGAATTATGTAAAGAAATAGACAGAGATTCAAGTTACACAGAATTATGTAAAGAAATGTACAGAGATTCAAGTAACACAGAATTATGTAAAGAAATGTACAGAGAATCAAGTAACACAGAATTATGTAAAGAAATGTACAGAGATTCAAGTAACACAGAATTATGTAAAGAAATGTACAGAGATTCAAGTAACACAGAATTATGTAAAGAAATGTACAGAGATTCAAGTAACTCTTACAGCATTATGTAAAGAAATGTACAGGTGTTCAAGTAACACAGAATTATGTAAAGAAATGTACAGATATTCAAGTAACACAGAATTATGTAAAGAAATGTACAGAGGTTCAAGTAACACAGAATTATGTAAAGAAATGTACAGAGATTCAAGTAACACAGAATTATGTAAAGAAATGTACAGAGATTCAAGTAACACAGAATTATGTAAAGAAATGTACAGAGGTTCAAGTAACACAGAATTATGTAAAGAAATGTACAGATGTTTAAGAAACACTTACAGAATTATGTAAAGAAATGTACACAGATTCAAAAAACACAGAATTATGTAAAGAAATAGACAGAGATTCAAGTAACACAGAATTATGTAAAGAAATGTACAGAGATTCAAGTAACACAGAATTATGTAAAGAAATGTACACAGATTCAAGTAACACAGAATTATGTAAAGAAATGTACAGAGATTCAAGTAACACTTACAGAATTATGTAAAGAAATGTACAGAGATTCAAGTAACACAGAATTATGTAAAGAAATGTCCAGAAATTCAAGTAACACAGAATTATGTAAAGAAATGTACAGAGATTCAAGTAACACAGAATTATGCAAAGAAATGTACAGAGATTCAAGTAACACAGAATTATGTAAAGAAATGTACAGAGATTCAAGTAACACAGAATTATGTAAAGAAATGTACGGAGGTTCAAGTAACACAGAATTATTTAAAGAAATGTTCAGAGATTCAAGTAACACTTACAGCATTATGTAAAGAAATGTACACAGATTCAAGTAACACAGAATTATGTAAAGAAATGTACAGAGATTCAAGTATCACAGAACTATGTAAAGAAATGTACAGAGATTCAAGTAACACTTACAGCATTATGTAAAGAAATGAACAGAGATTCAAATAACACAGAATTATGTAAAGAAATGTACAGAGATTCAAGTAACACAGAATTATGTAAAGAAATGTACAGAGATTCAATTAACACAGAATTATGTAAAGAAAAGTACAGAGATTCAAGTAACACAGAATTATGTAAAGAAATGTACAGAGGTTCAAGTAACACAGAATTATGTAAAGAAATGTACAGAGATTCAAGTAACACTTACAGAATTATGTAAAGAAATGAACAGATATTCAAGTAACACAGAATTATGTAAAGAAATGTACAGATATACAAGTAACACAGAATTATGTAAAGAAATGTACAGGTGTTCAAGTAACACAGAATTATGTAAAGAAATGTACACAGATTCAAGTAACACAGAATTATGTAAAGAAATGTACAGATATTCAAGTAACACAGAATTATGTAAAGAAATGTACAGAGGTTCAAGTAACACATAATTATGTAAAGAAATGTACAGAGATTCAAATAACACAGAATTATGTAAAGAAATGTACAGAGATTTAATTAACACAGAATTTCGTAAAGAAATGAACAGATATTCAAGTAACACAGAATTATGTAAAGAAATGTACAGAGATTCAAGTAACACAGAATTATGTAAAGAAATGTACGGAGGTTCAAGTAACACAGAATTATGTAAAGAAATGTACAGAGATTCAAGTAACACTTACAGCATTATGTAAAGAAATGTACACAGATTCAAGTAACACAGAATTATGTAAAGAAATGTACAGATATTCAAGTAACACATAATTATGTAAAGAATTGTACAGGTGTTCAAGTAACACAGAATTATGTAAAGAAATGGACACAGATTCAAGTAACACAGAATTATGTAAAGAAATGTACAGAGATTCAAGTAACACAGAATTATGTAAAGAAATGTACAGAGATTCAAGTAACACAGAATTATGTAAAGAAATGTACACAGATTCAAGTAACACAGAATTATGTAAAGAAATGTACAGAGATTCAAGTAACACAGAATTATGTAAAGAAATGTACAGAGATTCAAGTAACACTTACAGAATTATGTAAAGAAATGTACAGAGATTCAAGTAACACTTACAGAATTATGTAAAGAAATGTACAGAGATTCAAGTAACACAGAATTATGTAAAGAAATGTACAGAGATTCAAGTAACACAGAATTATTTAAAGAAATGTACAGAGATTCAATTAGCACAGAATTGTGTAAAGAAATGTACAGAGATTCAAGTAACACAGAATTATGTAAAGAAATGTACAGAGATTAAAGTAACACAGAATTATGTAAAGAAATGTACAGAGGTTCAAGTAACACAGAATTATGTAAAGAAATGTACAGATGTTTAAGAAACACTTACAGAATTATGTAAAGAAATGTACACAGATTCAAGAAACACAGAATTATGTAATGAAATGTACAGAGATTTAATTAACACAGAATTATGTAAAGAAATGTACAGAGGTTCAAGTAACACAGAATTATGTAAAGAAATGTACAGATGTTCAAGAAACACTTACAGAATTATGTAAAGAAATGTACACAGATTCAAGAAACACAGAATTATGTAAAGAAATGTACAGAGATTCAAGTAACACAGAATTATGTAAAGAAATGTACAGAGATTCAAGTAACACAGAATTATGTAAAGAAATGTACGGAGGTTCAAGTAACACAGAATTATGTAAAGAAATGTACAGATGTTCAAGAAACACTTACAGAATTCTGGTAAAGAAATGTACACAGATTCAAGAAACACTTACAGAATTCTGTAAAGAAATGTACACAGATTCAAGAAACACAGAATTATGTAAAGAAATAGACAGAGATTCAAGTAACACAGAATTATGTAAAGAAATGTACAGAGATTCAAGTAACACAGAATTATGTAAAGAAATGTACAGAGAATCAAGTAACACAGAATTATGTAAAGAAATGTACAGAGATTCAAGTAACACAGAATTATGTAAAGAAATGTACAGAGATTCAAGTAACACAGAATTATGTAAAGAAATGTACAGAGATTCAAGTAACTCTTACAGCATTATGTAAAGAAATGTACAGGTGTTCAAGTAACACAGAATTATGTAAAGAAATGTACAGATATTAAAGTAACACAGAATTATGTAAAGAAATGTACAGAGGTTCAAGTAACACAGAATTATGTAAAGAAATGTACAGAGATTCAAGTAACACAGAATTATGTAAAGAAATGTACAGAGATTCAAGTAACACAGAATTATGTAAAGAAATGTACAGAGGTTCAAGTAACACAGAATTATGTAAAGAAATGTACAGATGTTTAAGAAACACTTACAGAATTATGTAAAGAAATGTACACAGATTTAAGAAACACAGAATTATGTAAAGAAATAGACAGAGATTCAAGTAACACAGAATTATGTAAAGAAATGTACAGAGATTCAAGTAACACAGAATTATGTAAAGAAATGTACACAGATTCAAGTAACACAGAATTATGTAAAGAAATGTACAGAGATTCAAGTAACACTTACAGAATTATGTAAAGAAAAGTGCAGAAGATTCAAGTAACACAGAATTATAGTAAAGAATGTCCAGAGATTCAAGTAACACAGAATTATGTAAAGAAATGTACAGAGATTCAAGTAACGCAGAATTATTTAAAGAAATGTACAGAGATTCAAGTAACACAGAATTATGTAAAGAAATGTACAGAGATTCAAGTAACACAGAATTATGTAAAGAAATGTACGAAGGTTCAAGTAACACAGAATTATGTAAAGAAATGTACAGAGATTCAAGTAACACTTACAGCATTATGTAAAGAAATGTACACAGATTCAAGTAACACAGAATTATATAAAGAAATGTACAGAGATTCAAGTATCACAGAACTATGTAAAGAAATGTACAGAGATTCAAGTAACACTTACAGCATTATGTAAAGAAATGAACAGAGATTCAAGTAACACAGAATTATGTAAAGAAATGTACAGATATTCAAGTAACACAGAATTATGTAAAGAAATGTACAGAGAATCAATTAACACAGAATTATGTAAAGAAATGTACAGAGATTCAAGTAACACAGAATTATGTAAAGAAATGTACAGAGGTTCAAGTAACACAGAATTATGTAAAGAAATGTACAGAGATTCAAGTAACACTTACAGAATTATGTAAAGAAATGAACAGAGATTCAAGTAACACAGAATTATGTAAAGAAATGTACAGATATTCAAGTAACACAGAATTATGTAAAGAAATGTACAGGTGTTCAAGTAACACAGAATTATGTAAAGAAATGTACAGAGATTCAAGTAACATAGAATTATGTAAAGAAATGTACAGATATTCAAGTAACACAGAATTATGTAAAGAAATGTACAGAGGTTCAAGTAACACATAATTATGTAAAGAAATGTACAGAGATTCAAATAACACAGAATTATGTAAAGAAATGTACAGAGATTCAATTAACACAGAATTATGTAAAGAAATGTACAGAGGTTCAAGTAACACAGAATTATGTAAAGAAATGTACAGATGTTCAAGAAACACTTACAGAATTATGTAAAGAAATGTACACAGATTCAAGAAACACAGAATTATGTAAAGAAATGTACAGAGATTCAAGTAACACAGAATTATGTAAAGAAATGTACAGAGATTCAAGTAACACAGAATTATGTAAAGAAATGTACGGAGGTTCAAGTAACACAGAATTATGTAAAGAAATGTACAGAGATTCAAGTAACACAGAATTATGTAAAGAAATGTACAGAGATTCAAGTAACACAGAATTATGTAAAGAAATGTACAGAGAATCAAGTAACACAGAATTATGTAAAGAAATGTACAGAGATTCAAGTAACACAGAATTATGTAAAGAAATGTACAGAGATTCAAGTAACACAGAATTATGTAAAGAAATGTACAGAGATTCAAATAACTCTTACAGCATTATGTAAAGAAATGTACAGGTGTTCAAGTAACACAGAATTATGTAAAGAAATGTACAGATATTAAAGTAACACAGAATTATGTAAAGAAATGTACAGAGGTTCAAGTAACACAGAATTATGTAAAGAAATGTACAGAGATTCAAGTAACACAGAATTATGTAAAGAAATGTACAGAGATTCAAGTAACACAGAATTATGTAAAGAAATGTACAGAGGTTCAAGTAACACAGAATTATGTAAAGAAATGTACAGATGTTTAAGAAACACTTACAGAATTATGTAAAGAAATGTACACAGATTTAAGAAACACAGAATTATGTAAAGAAATAGACAGAGATTCAAGTAACACAGAATTATGTAAAGAAATGTACAGAGATTCAAGTAACACAGAATTATGTAAAGAAATGTACACAGATTCAAGTAACACAGAATTATGTAAAGAAATGTACAGAGATTCAAGTAACACTTACAGAATTATGTAAAAAAATGTACAGAGATTCAAGTAACACAGAATTATGTAAAGAAATGTCCAGAGATTCAAGTAACACAGAATTATGTAAAGAAATGTACAGAGATTCAAGTAACACAGAATTATTTAAAGAAATGTACAGAGATTCAAGTAACACAGAATTATGTAAAGAAATGTACAGAGATTCAAGTAACACAGAATTATGTAAAGAAATGTACGAAGGTTCAAGTAACACAGAATTATGTAAAGAAATGTACAGAGATTCAAGTAACACTTACAGCATTATGTATAGAAATGTACACAGATTCAAGTAACACAGAATTATATAAAGAAATGTACAGAGATTCAAGTATCACAGAACTATGTAAAGAAATGTACAGAGATTCAAGTAACACTTACAGCATTATGTAAAGAAATGAACAGAGATTCAAGTAACACAGAATTATGTAAAGAAATGTACAGAGATTCAAGTAACACAGAATTATGTAAAGAAATGTACAGAGAATCAATTAACACAGAATTATGTAAAGAAATGTACAGAGATTCAAGTAACACAGAATTATGTAAAGAAATGTACAGAGGTTCAAGTAACACAGAATTATGTAAAGAAATGTACAGAGATTCAAGTAACACTTACAGAATTATGTAAAGAAATGAACAGAGATTCAAGTAACACAGAATTATGTAAAGAAATGTACAGATATTCAAGTAACACAGAATTATGTAAAGAAATGTACAGGTGTTCAAGTAACACAGAATTATGTAAAGAAATGTACAGAGATTCAAGTAACATAGAATTATGTAAAGAAATGTACAGATATTCAAGTAACACAGAATTATGTAAAGAAATGTACAGAGGTTCAAGTAACACATAATTATGTAAAGAAATGTACAGAGATTCAAATAACACAGAATTATGTAAAGAAATGTACAGAGATTCAATTAACACAGAATTATGTTAAGAAATGTACAGAGGTTCAAGTAACACAGAATTATGTAAAGAAATGTACAGATGTTCAAGAAACACTTACAGAATTATGTAAAGAAATGTACACAGATTCAAGAAACACAGAATTATGTAAAGAAATGTACAGAGATTCAAGTAACACAGAATTATGTAAAGAAATGTACAGAGATTCAAGTAACACAGAATTATGTAAAGAAATGTACGGAGGTTCAAGTAACACAGAATTTTGTAAAGAAATGTACAGAGATTCAAGTAACACAGAATTATGTAAAGAAATGTACAGAGATTCAAGTAACACAGAATTATGTAAAGAAATGTACAGAGAATCAAGTAACACAGAATTATGTAAAGAAATGTACAGAGATTCAAGTAACACAGAATTATGTAAAGAAATGTACAGAGATTCAAGTAACACAGAATTATGTAAAGAAATGTACAGAGATTCAAGTAACTCTTACAGCATTATGTAAAGAAATGTACAGGTGTTCAAGTAACACAGAATTATGTAAAGAAATGTACAGATATTAAAGTAACACAGAATTATGTAAAGAAATGTACAGAGGTTCAAGTAACACAGAATTATGTAAAGAAATGTACAGAGATTCAAGTAACACAGAATTATGTAAAGAAATGTACAGAGATTCAAGTAACACAGAATTATGTAAAGAAATGTACAGAGGTTCAAGTAACGCAGAATTATGTAAAGAAATGTACAGATGTTTAAGAAACACTTACAGAATTATGTAAAGAAATGTACACAGATTTAAGAAACACAGAATTATGTAAAGAAATAGACAGAGATTCAAGTAACACAGAATTATGTAAAGAAATGTACAGAGATTCAAGTAACACAGAATTATGTAAAGAAATGTACACAGATTCAAGTAACACAGAATTATGTAAAGAAATGTACAGAGATTCAAGTAACACTTACAGAATTATGTAAAAAAATGTACAGAGATTCAAGTAACACAGAATTATGTAAAGAAATGTCCAGATATTCAAGTAACACAGAATTATGTAAAGAAATGTACAGAGATTCAAGTAACACAGAATTATTTAAAGAAATGTACAGAGATTCAAGTAACACAGAATTATGTAAAGAAATGTACAGAGATTCAAGTAACACAGAATTATGTAAAGAAATGTACGAAGGTTCAAGTAACACAGAATTATGTAAAGAAATGTACAGAGATTCAAGTAACACTTACAGAATTATGTAAAGAAATGTACACAGATTCAAGTAACTACAGAATTATATAAAGAAATGTACAGAGATTCAAGTATCACAGAACTATGTAAAGAAATGTACAGAGATTCAAGTAACACTTACAGCATTATGTAAAGAAATGAACAGAGATTCAAGTAACACAGAATTATGTAAAGAAATGTACAGAGATTCAAGTAACACAGAATTATGTAAAGAAATGTACAGAGAATCAATTAACACAGAATTATGTAAAGAAATGTACAGAGATTCAAGTAACACAGAATTATGTAAAGAAATGTACAGAGGTTCAAGTAACACAGAATTATGTAAAGAAATGTACAGAGGTTCAAGTAACACAGAATTATGTAAAGAAATGTACAGAGATTCAAGTAACACTTACAGAATTATGTAAAGAAATGAACAGAGATTCAAGTAACACAGAATTATGTAAAGAAATGTACAGATATTCAAGTAACACAGAATTATGTAAAGAAATGTACAGGTGTTCAAGTAACACAGAATTATGTAAAGAAATGTACAGAGATTCAAGTAACATAGAATTATGTAAAGAAATGTACAGATATTCAAGTAACACAGAATTATGTAAAGAAATGTACAGAGGTTCAAGTAACACATAATTATGTAAAGAAATGTACAGAGATTCAAATAACACAGAATTATGTAAAGAAATGTACAGAGATTCAATTAACACAGAATAATGTAAAGAAATGTACAGAGGTTCAAGTAACACAGAATTATGTAAAGAAATGTACAGATGTTCAAGAAACACTTACAGAATATGTAAAGAAATGTACACAGATTCAAGAAACACAGAATTATAAAGAAATGTACAGAGATTCAAGTAACACAGAATTATGTAAAGAAATGTACAGAGATTCAAGTAACACAGAATTATGTAAAGAAATGTACGGAGGTTCAAGTAACACAGAATTATGTAAAGAAATGTACAGAGATTCAAGTAACACTTACAGCATTATGTAAAGAAATGTACACAGATTCAAGTAACACAGAATTATGTAAAGAAATGTACAGATATTCAAGTAACACATAACTATGTAAAGAATTGTACAGGTGTTCAAGTAACACAGAATTATGTAAAGAAATGGACACAGATTCAAGTAACACAGAATTATGTAAAGAAATGTACAGAGATTCAAGTAACACAGAATTATGTAAAGAAATGAACAGAGATTCAAGTAACACAGAATTATGTAAAGAAATGTACAGAGATTCAAGTAACACAGAATTATGTAAAGAAATGTACAGAGATTCAAGTAACACAGAATTATGTAAAGAAATGTACAGAGATTCAAGTAACACAGAATTATGTAAAGAAATGTACAGAGATTCAAGTAACACAGAATTATGTAAAGAAATGTACAGAGGTTTAAGTAACACAGAATTATGTAAAGAAATGTACAGATGTTCAAGAAACACTTACAGAATTCTGTAAAGAAATGTACACAGATTCAAGAAACACTTACAGAATTCTGTAAAGAAATGTACACAGATTCAAGAAACACAGAATTATGTAAAGAAATAGACAGAGATTCAAGTTACACAGAATTATGTAAAGAAATGTACGGAGGTTCAAGTAACACAGAATTATTTAAAGAAATGTTCAGAGATTCAAGTAACACTTACAGCATTATGTAAAGAAATGTACACAGATTCAAGTAACACAGAATTATGTAAAGAAATGTACAGAGATTCAAGTATCACAGAACTATGTAAAGAAATGTACAGAGATTCAAGTAACACTTACAGCATTATGTAAAGAAATGAACAGAGATTCAAGTAACACAGAATTATGTAAAGAAATGTACAGAGATTCAAGTAACACAGAATTATGTAATAAAATGTACAGAGATTCAATTAACACAGAATTATGTAAAGAAAAGTACAGAGATTCAAGTAACACAGAATTATGTAAAGAAATGTACAGAGGTTCAAGTAACACAGAATTATGTAAAGAAATGTACAGAGATTCAAGTAACACTTACAGAATTATGTAAAGAAATGAACAGATATTCAAGTAACACAGAATTATGTAAAGAAATGTACAGATATTCAAGTAACACAGAATTATGTAAAGAAATGTACAGGTGTTCAAGTAACACAGAATTATGTAAAGAAATGTACACAGATTCAAGTAACACAGAATTATGTAAAGAAATGTACAGATATTCAAGTAACACAGAATTATGTAAAGAAATGTACAGAGGTTCAAGAATACATAATTATGTAAAGAAATGTACAGAGATTCAAATAACACAGAATTATGTAAAGAAATGTACAGAGATTTAATTAACACAGAATTATGTAAAGAAATGAACAGATATTCAAGTAACACAGAATTATGTAAAGAAATGTACAGAGATTCAAGTAACACAGAATTATGTAAAGAAATGTACGGAGGTTCAAGTAACACAGAATTATGTAAAGAAATGTACAGAGATTCAAGTAACACTTACAGCATTATGTAAAGAAATGTACACAGATTCAAGTAACACAGAATTATGTAAAGAAATGTACAGATATTCAAGTAACACATAATTATGTAAAGAATTGTACAGGTGTTCAAGTAACACAGAATTGTAAAGAAATGGACACAGATTCAAGTAACACAGAATTATGTAAAGAAATGTACAGAGATTCAAGTAACACAGAATTATGTAAAGAAATGTACAGAGATTCAAGTAACACAGAATTATGTAAAGAAATGTACACAGATTCAAGTAACACAGAATTATGTAAAGAAATGTACAGAGATTCAAGTAACACAGAATTATGTAAAGAAATGTACAGAGATTCAAGTAACACTTACAGAATTATGTAAAGAAATGTACAGAGATTCAAGTAACACTTACAGAATTATGTAAAGAAATGTACAGAGATTCAAGTAACACAGAATTATGTAAAGAAATGTACAGAGATTCAAGTAACACAGAATTATTTAAAGAAATGTACAGAGATTCAATTAGCACAGAATTGTGTAAAGAAATGTACAGAGATTCAAGTAACACAGAATTATGTAAAGAAATGTACAGAGATTAAAGTAACACAGAATTATGTAAAGAAATGTACAGAGGTTCAAGTAACACAGAATTATGTAAAGAAATGTACAGATGTTTAAGAAACACTTACAGAATTATGTAAAGAAATGTACACAGATTCAAGAAACACAGAATTATGTAATGAAATGTACAGAGATTCAATTAACACAGAATTATGTAAAGAAATGTACAGAGGTTCAAGTAACACAGAATTATGTAAAGAAATGTACAGATGTTCAAGAAACACTTACAGAATTATGTAAAGAAATGTACACAGATTCAAGAAACACAGAATTATGTAAAGAAATGTACAGAGATTCAAGTAACACAGAATTATGTAAAGAAATGTACAGAGATTCAAGTAACACAGAATTATGTAAAGAAATGTACGGAGGTTCAAGTAACACAGAATTATGTAAAGAAATGTACAGATGTTCAAGAAACACTTACAGAATTCTGTAAAGAAATGTACACAGATTCAAGAAACACTTACAGAATTCTGTAAAGAAATGTACACAGATTCAAGAAACACAGAATTATGTAAAGAAATAGACAGAGATTCAAGTAACACAGAATTATGTAAAGAAATGTACAGAGATTCAAGTAACACAGAATTATGTAAAGAAATGTACAGAGGTTTAAGTAACACAGAATTATGTAAAGAAATGTACAGATGTTCAAGAAACACTTACAGAATTCTGTAAAGAAATGTACACAGATTCAAGAAACACTTACAGAATTCTGTAAAGAAATGTACACAGATTCAAGAAACACAGAATTATGTAAAGAAATAGACAGAGATTCAAGTTACACAGAATTATGTAAAGAAATGTACGGAGGTTCAAGTAACACAGAATTATTTAAAGAAATGTTCAGAGATTCAAGTAACACTTACAGCATTATGTAAAGAAATGTACACAGATTCAAGTAACACAGAATTATGTAAAGAAATGTACAGAGATTCAAGTATCACAGAACTATGTAAAGAAATGTACAGAGATTCAAGTAACACTTACAGCATTATGTAAAGAAATGAACAGAGATTCAAGTAACACAGAATTATGTAAAGAAATGTACAGAGATTCAAGTAACACAGAATTATGTAATAAAATGTACAGAGATTCAATTAACACAGAATTATGTAAAGAAAAGTACAGAGATTCAAGTAACACAGAATTATGTAAAGAAATGTACAGAGGTTCAAGTAACACAGAATTATGTAAAGAAATGTACAGAGATTCAAGTAACACTTACAGAATTATGTAAAGAAATGAACAGATATTCAAGTAACACAGAATTATGTAAAGAAATGTACAGATATTCAAGTAACACAGAATTATGTAAAGAAATGTACAGGTGTTCAAGTAACACAGAATTATGTAAAGAAATGTACACAGATTCAAGTAACACAGAATTATGTAAAGAAATGTACAGATATTCAAGTAACACAGAATTATGTAAAGAAATGTACAGAGGTTCAAGTAACACATAATTATGTAAAGAAATGTACAGAGATTCAAATAACACAGAATTATGTAAAGAAATGTACAGAGATTTAATTAACACAGAATTATGTAAAGAAATGAACAGATATTCAAGTAACACAGAATTATGTAAAGAAATGTACAGAATTCAAGTAACACAGAATTATGTAAAGAAATGTACGGAGGTTCAATAACACAGAATTATGTAAAGAAATGTACAGAGATTCAAGTAACACTTACAGCATTATGTAAAGAAATGTACACAGATTCAAGTAACACAGAATTATGTAAGAAATGCCAGATAGTCAAGTAACACAAATTATGTAAAGAATTGTACAGGTGTTCAAGTAACTCAGAATTATGTAAAGAAATGGACACAGATTCAAGTAACACAGAATTATGTAAAGAAATGTACAGAGATTCAAGTAACACAGAATTATGCAAAGAAATGTACAGAGATTCAAGTAACACAGAATTATCAAAGAAATGTACACAGATTCAAGTATCACAGAACATGTAAAGAAATGTACAGAGATTCAAGTAACACAGAAGTATGTAAAGAAATGTACAGAGATTCAAGTAACACTTACAGAATTATGTAAAGAAATGTATAGAGATTCAAGTAACACTTACAGAATTATGTAAAGAAATGTACAGAGATCAAGTAATACAGAATTATGTAAAGAAATGTACAGAGATTCAAGTATCACAGAATTATTTAAAAAAATGTACAGAGATTCAATTACCATAGAATGGAAAGAAATGTACAGAGATTCAAGTAACACAGAGTTATGTAAAGAAATGTACAGAGATTAAAGTAACACAGAATTATGTAAAGAAATGTACAGAGGTTCAAGTATCACAGAATTATGTAAAGAAATGTACAGATGTTTAAGAGACACTTACAGAATTATGTAAAGAAATGTACACGATTCAAGAAACACAGAATTATGTGAATGAAATGTACAGAGATTCAATTAACATAGAATTATGTAAAGAAATGTACAGAGGTTCAAGTAACACAGAATTATGTAAAGAAATGTACAGATGTTCAAGAAAAACACTTACAGAATTATGTAAAGAAATGTACACAGATTCAAGAAACACAGAATTATGTAAAGAAATGTACAGAGATTCAAGTAACACAGAATTATGTAAAAGAATGTACAGAGATTCAAGTAACACAGAATTATGTAAAGAAATGTACGGAGGTTCAAGTAACACAGAATTATGTAAAGAAATGTACAGATGCTCAAGAAACACTTACAGAATTCTGTAAAGAAATGTACACACAGACTCAAGAAACACTTACAGAATTCTGTAAAGAAATGTACACAGATTCAAGAAACACAGAATTATGTAAAGAAATAGACAGAGATTCAAGTAACACAGAATTATGTAAAGAAATGTACAGAGATTCAAGTAACACAGAATTATGTAAAGAAATGTACAGAGAATCAAGTAACACAGAATTATGTAAAGAAATGTACAGAGATTCAAGTAACACAGAATTATGTAAAGAAATGTACAGAGATTCAAGTAACACAGAATTATGTAAAGAAATGTACAGAGATTCAAGTAACTCTTACAGCATTATGTAAAGAAATGTACAGGTGTTCAAGTAACACAGAATTATGTAAAGAAATGTCCAGAGATTCAAGTAACACAGAATTATGTAAAGAAATGTACAGAGATTCAAGTAACACAGAATTATTTAAAGAAATGTACAGAGATTCAAGTAACACAGAATTATGTAAAGAAATGTACTGAGATTCAAGTAACACAGAATTATGTAAAGAAATGTACGAAGGTTCAAGTAACACAGAATTATGTAAAGAAATGTACAGAGATTCAAGTAACACTTACAGCATTATGTAAAGAAATGTACACAGATTCAAGTAACACAGAATTATATAAAGAAATGTACAGAGATTCAAGTATCACAGAACTATGTAAAGAAATGTACAGAGATTCAAGTAACACTTACAGCATTATGTAAAGAAATGAATAGAGATTCAAGTAACACAGAATTATGTAAAGAAATGTACAGAGATTCAAGTAACACAGAATTATGTAAAGTAAATGTACAGAGAATCAATTAACACAGAATTATGTAAAGAAATGTACAGAGATTCAAGTAACACAGAATTATGTAAAGAAATGTACAGAGGTTCAAGTAACACAGAATTATGTAAAGAAATGTACAGAGATTCAAGTAACACTTACAGAATTATGTAAAGAAATGAACAGAGATTCAAGTAACACAGAATTATGTAAAGAAATGTACAGATATTCAAGTAACACAGAATTATGTAAAGAAATGTACAGGTGTTCAAGTAACACAGAATTATGTAAAGAAATGTACAGAGATTCAAGTAACATAGAATTATGTAAAGAAATGTACAGATATTCAAGTAACACAGAATTATGTAAAGAAATGTACAGAGGTTCAAGTAACACATAATTATGTAAAGAAATTTACAGAGATTCAAATAACACAGAATTATGTAAAGAAATGTACAGAGATTCAAGTAACACAGAATTATGTAAAGAAATGTACAGAGATTCAAGTAACACTTACAGAATTATGTAAAGAAATGTACAGAGATTCAAGTAACACTTACAGAATTATGTAAAGAAATGTACAGAGATTCAAGTAACACATAACTATGTAAAGAAATGTACAGAGATTCAAGTAACACAGAATTATTTAAAGAAATGTACAGAGATTCAATTAGCACAGAATTGTGTAAAGAAATGTACAGAGATTCAAGTAACACAGAATTATGTAAAGAAATGTACAGAGATTAAAGTAACACAGAATTATGTAAAGAAATGTACAGAGGTTCAAGTAACACAGAATTATGTAAAGAAATGTACAGATGTTTAAGAAACACTTACAGAATTATGTAAAGAAATGTACACAGATTCAAGAAACACAGAATTATGTAATGAAATGTACAGAGATTCAATTAACACAGAATTATGTAAAGAAATGTACAGAGGTTTAAGTAACACAGAATTATGTAAAGAAATGTACAGATGTTCAAGAAACACTTACAGAATTATGTAAAGAAATGTACACAGATTCAAGAAACACAGAATTATGTAAAGAAATGTACAGAGATTCAAGTAACACAGAATTATGTAAAGAAATGTACAGAGATTCAAGTAACACAGAATTATGTAAAGAAATGTACGGAGGTTCAAGTAACACAGAATTATGTAAAGAAATGTACAGATGTTCAAGAAACACTTACAGAATTCTGTAAAGAAATGTACACAGATTCAAGAAACACTTACAGAATTCTGTAAAGAAATGTACACAGATTCAAGAAACACAGAATTATGTAAAGAAATAGACAGAGATTCAAGTAACACAGAATTATGTAAAGAAATGTACAGAGATTCAAGTAACACAGAATTATGTAAAGAAATGTACAGAGAATCAAGTAACACAGAATTATGTAAAGAAATGTACAGAGATTCAAGTAACACTTACAGAATTATGTAAAGAAATGAACAGATATTCAAGTAACACAGAATTATGTAAAGAAATGTACAGATATTCAAGTAACACAGAATTATGTAAAGAAATGTACAGGTGTTCAAGTAACACAGAATTATGTAAAGAAATGTACACAGATTCAAGTAACACAGAATTATGTAAAGAAATGTACAGATATTCAAGTAACACAGAATTATGTAAAGAAATGTACAGAGGTTCAAGTAACACATAATTATGTAAAGAAATGTACAGAGATTCAAATAACACAGAATTATGTAAAGAAATGTACAGAGATTTAATTAACACAGAATTATGTAAAGAAATGAACAGATATTCAAGTAACACAGAATTATGTAAAGAAATGTACAGAGATTCAAGTAACACAGAATTATGTAAAGAAATGTACGGAGGTTCAAGTAACACAGAATTATGTAAAGAAATGTACAGAGATTCAAGTAACACTTACAGCATTATGTAAAGAAATGTACACAGATTCAAGTAACACAGAATTATGTAAAGAAATGTACAGATATTCAAGTAACACATAATTATGTAAAGAATTGAAAATAGTGTTCAAGTAACACAGAATTATGTAAAGAAATGGACACAGATTCAAGTAACACAGAATTATGTAAAGAAATGTACAGAGATTCAAGTAACACAGAATTATGTAAAGAAATGTACAGAGATTCAAGTAACACAGAATTATGTAAAGAAATGTACACAGATTCAAGTACTACAGAATTATGTAAAGAAATGTACAGAGATTCAAGTAACACAGAATTGGCGTAAAGAAATGTACAGAGATTCAAGTAACACTTACAGAATTATGTAAAGAAATGTACAGAGATTCAAGTAACACTTACAGAATTATGTAAAGAAATGTACAGAGATTCAAGTAACACAGAATTATGTAAAGAAATGTGTACAGAGATTCAAGTAACACAGAATTAGCTAAGAGAAATGTACAGAGATTCAATTAGCACAGAATTGTGTAAAGAAATGTACAGAGATTCAAGTAACACAGAATTATGTAAAGAAATGTACAGAGATTAAAGTAACACAGAATTATGTAAAGAAATGTACAGAGGTTCAAGTAACACAGAATTATGTAAAGAAATGTACAGATGTTTAAGAAACACTTACAGAATTATGTAAAGAAATGTACACAGATTCAAGAAACACAGAATTATGTAATGAAATGTACAGAGATTCAATTAACACAGAATTATGTAAAGAAATGTACAGAGGTTCAAGTAACACAGAATTATGTAAAGAAATGTACAGATGTTCAAGAAACACTTACAGAATTATGTAAAGAAATGTACACAGATTCAAGAAACACAGAATTATGTGTAAAGAAATGTACAGAGATTCAAGTAACACAGAATTATGTAAAGAAATGTACAGAGATTCAAGTAACACAGAATTATGTAAAGAAATGTACGGAGGTTCAAGTAACACAGAATTATGTAAAGAAATGTACAGATGTTCAAGAAACACTTACAGAATTCTGTAAAGAAATGTACACAGATTCAAGAAACACTTACAGAATTCTGTAAAGAAATGTACACAGATTCAAGAAACACAGAATTATGTAAAGAAATAGACAGAGATTCAAGTAACACAGAATTATGTAAAGAAATGTACAGAGATTCAAGTAACACAGAATTATGTAAAGAAATGTACAGAGAATCAAGTAACACAGAATTATGTAAAGAAATGTACAGAGATTCAAGTAACACAGAATTATGTAAAGAAATGTACAGAGATTCAAGTAACACAGAATTATGTAAAGAAATGTACAGAGATTCAAGTAACTCTTACAGCATTATGTAAAGAAATGTACAGGTGTTCAAGTAACACAGAATTATGTAAAGAAATGTCCAGAGATTCAAGTAACACAGAATTATGTAAAGAAATGTACAGAGATTCAAGTAACACAGAATTATTTAAAGAAATGTACAGAGATTCAAGTAACACAGAATTATGTAAAGAAATGTACTGAGATTCAAGTAACACAGAATTATGTAAAGAAATGTACGAAGGTTCAAGTAACACAGAATTATGTAAAGAAATGTACAGAGATTCAAGTAACACTTACAGCATTATGTAAAGAAATGTACACAGATTCAAGTAACACAGAATTATATAAAGAAATGTACAGAGATTCAAGTATCACAGAACTATGTAAAGAAATGTACAGAGATTCAAGTAACACTTACAGCATTATGTAAAGAAATGAACAGAGATTCAAGTAACACAGAATTATGTAAAGAAATGTACAGAGATTCAAGTAACACAGAATTATGTAAAGAAATGTACAGAGAATCAATTAACACAGAATTATGTAAAGAAATGTACAGAGATTCAAGTAACACAGAATTATGTAAAGAAATGTACAGAGGTTCAAGTAACACAGAATTATGTAAAGAAATGTACAGAGATTCAAGTAACACTTACAGAATTATGTAAAGAAATGAACAGAGATTCAAGTAACACAGAATTATGTAAAGAAATGTACAGATATTCAAGTAACACAGAATTATGTAAAGAAATGTACAGGTGTTCAAGTAACACAGAATTATGTAAAGAAATGTACAGAGATTCAAGTAACATAGAATTATGTAAAGAAATGTACAGATATTCAAGTAACACAGAATTATGTAAAGAAATGTACAGAGGTTCAAGTAACACATAATTATGTAAAGAAATGTACAGAGATTCAAATAACACAGAATTATGTAAAGAAATGTACAGAGATTCAAGTAACACAGAATTATGTAAAGAAATGTACAGAGATTCAAGTAACACTTACAGAATTATGTAAAGAAATGTACAGAGATTCAAGTAACACTTACAGAATTATGTAAAGAAATGTACAGAGATTCAAGTAACACATAACTATGTAAAGAAATGTACAGAGATTCAAGTAACACAGAATTATTTAAAGAAATGTACAGAGATTCAATTAGCACAGAATTGTGTAAAGAAATGTACAGAGATTCAAGTAACACAGAATTATGTAAAGAAATGTACAGAGATTAAAGTAACACAGAATTATGTAAAGAAATGTACAGAGGTTCAAGTAACACAGAATTATGTAAAGAAATGTACAGATGTTTAAGAAACACTTACAGAATTATGTAAAGAAATGTACACAGATTCAAGAAACACAGAATTATGTAATGAAATGTACAGAGATTCAATTAACACAGAATTATGTAAAGAAATGTACAGAGGTTCAAGTAACACAGAATTATGTAAAGAAATGTACAGATGTTCAAGAAACACTTACAGAATTATGTAAAGAAATGTACACAGATTCAAGAAACACAGAATTATGTAAAGAAATGTACAGAGATTCAAGTAACACAGAATTATGTAAAGAAATGTACAGAGATTCAAGTAACACAGAATTATGTAAAGAAATGTACGGAGGTTCAAGTAACACAGAATTATGTAAAGAAATGTACAGATGTTCAAGAAACACTTACAGAATTCTGTAAAGAAATGTACACAGATTCAAGAAACACTTACAGAATTCTGTAAAGAAATGTACACAGATTCAAGAAACACAGAATTATGTAAAGAAATAGACAGAGATTCAAGTAACACAGAATTATGTAAAGAAATGTACAGAGATTCAAGTAACACAGAATTATGTAAAGAAATGTACAGAGAATCAAGTAACACAGAATTATGTAAAGAAATGTACAGAGATTCAAGTAACACAGAATTATGTAAAGAAATGTACAGAGATTCAAGTAACACAGAATTATGTAAAGAAATGTACAGAGATTCAAGTAACTCTTACAGCATTATGTAAAGAAATGTACAGGTGTTCAAGTAACACAGAATTATGTAAAGAAATGTCCAGAGATTCAAGTAACACAGAATTATGTAAAGAAATGTACAGAGATTCAAGTAACACAGAATTATTTAAAGAAATGTACAGAGATTCAAGTAACACAGAATTATGTAAAGAAATGTACTGAGATTCAAGTAACACAGAATTATGTAAAGAAATGTACGAAGGTTCAAGTAACACAGAATTATGTAAAGAAATGTACAGAGATTCAAGTAACACTTACAGCATTATGTAAAGAAATGTACACAGATTCAAGTAACACAGAATTATATAAAGAAATGTACAGAGATTCAAGTATCACAGAACTATGTAAAGAAATGTACAGAGATTCAAGTAACACTTACAGCATTATGTAAAGAAATGAACAGAGATTCAAGTAACACAGAATTATGTAAAGAAATGTACAGAGATTCAAGTAACACAGAATTATGTAAAGAAATGTACAGAGAATCAATTAACACAGAATTATGTAAAGAAATGTACAGAGATTCAAGTAACACAGAATTATGTAAAGAAATGTACAGAGGTTCAAGTAACACAGAATTATGTAAAGAAATGTACAGAGATTCAAGTAACACTTACAGAATTATGTAAAGAAATGAACAGAGATTCAAGTAACACAGAATTATGTAAAGAAATGTACAGATATTCAAGTAACACAGAATTATGTAAAGAAATGTACAGGTGTTCAAGTAACACAGAATTATGTAAAGAAATGTACAGAGATTCAAGTAACATAGCAATTATGTAAAGAAATGTATAGATATTCAAGTAACACAGAATTATGTAAAGAAATGTACAGAGGTTCAAGTAACACATAATTATGTAAAGAAATGTACAGAGATTCAAATAACATGCAGAATTATGTAAAGAAATGTACAGAGATCCAATTAACACAGAATTATGTAAAGCAAATGTACATAGGTTCAAGTAACACAGAATTATGTAAAGAAATGTACAGATGTTCAAGAAACACTTACAGAATTATGTAAAGAAATGTATACAGATTCAAGAAACACAGAATTATGTAAAAGAAACGTACAGAGATTCAAGTAACAGAATTATGTAAAGAAATGTACAGAGATTCAAGTAACACAGAATTATGTAAAGAAATGTATGGAGGTTCAAGTAACACAGAATTATGTAAAGAAATGTACAGAGATTCAAGTAACACAGAATTATGTAAAGAAATGTACAGAGATTCAAGTAACACAGAATTATGTAAAGAAATGTACAGAGAATCAAGTAACACAGAATTATGTAAAGAAATGTACAGAGATTCAAGTAACACAGAATTATGTAAACAAACAGTACAGAGATTCAAGTAACACAGAATTATGTAAAGAAATGTACAGAGATTCAAGTAACTCTTACAGCATTATGTGAAGAAATGTACAGGTGTTCAAGTAACACAGAATTCTGTAAAGAAATGTACAGATATTAAAGTAACACAGAATTATGTAAAGAAATGTACAGAGGTTCAAGTAACACAGAATTATGTAAAGAAATGTACAGAGATTCAAGTAACACAGAATTATGTAAAGAAATGTACAGAGATTCAAGTAACACAGAATTATGTAAAGAAATGTACAGAGGTTCAAGTAACACAGAATTATGTAAAGAAATGTACAGATGTTTAAGAAACACTTACAGAATTATGTAAAGAAATGTACACAGATTTAAGAAACACAGAATTATGTAAAGAAATGTACAGAGATTCAAGTAACACAGAATTATGTAAAGAAATGTACAGAGATTCAAGTAACACAGAATTATGTAAAGAAATGTACACAGATTCAAGTAACACAGAATTATGTAAAGAAATGTACAGAGATTCAAGTAACACTTACAGAATTATGTAAAGAAATGTACAGAGATTCAAGTAACACAGAATTATGTAAAGAAATGTACACAGATTCAAGTAACACAGAATTATGTAAAGAAATGTACAGAGATTCAAGTAACACAGAATTATGTAAAGAAATGTACAGAGATTCAAGTAACACTTACAGAATTATGTAAAGAAATGTACAGAGATTCAAGTAACACTTACAGAATTATGTAAAGAAATGTACAGAGATTCAAGTAACACAGAATTATGTAAAGAAATGTACAGAGATTCAAGTAACACAGAATTATTTAAAGAAATGTACAGAGATTCAATTAGCACAGAATTGTGTAAAGAAATGTACAGAGATTCAAGTAACACAGAATTATGTAAAGAAATGTACAGAGATTAAAGTAATACAGAATTATGTAAAGAAATGTACAGAGGTTCAAGTAACACAGAATTATGTAAAGAAATGTACAGATGTTTAAGAAACACTTACAGAATTATGTAAAGAAATGTACACAGATTCAAGAAACACAGAATTATGTAATGAAATGTACAGAGATTCAATTAACACAGAATTATGTAAAGAAATGTACAGAGGTTCAAGTAACACAGAATTATGTAAAGAAATGTACAGATGTTCAAGAAACACTTACAGAATTATGTAAAGAAATGTACACAGATTCAAGAAACACAGAATTATGTAAAGAAATGTACAGAGATTCAAGTAACACAGAATTATGTAAAGAAATGTACAGAGATTCAAGTAACACAGAATTATGTAAAGAAATGTACGGAGGTTCAAGTAACACAGAATTATGTAAAGAAATGTACAGATGTTCAAGAAACACTTACAGAATTCTGTAAAGAAATGTACACAGATTCAAGAAACACTTACAGAATACTGTAAAGAAATGTACACAGATTCAAGAAACACAGAATTATGTAAAGAAATAGACAGAGATTCAAGTAACAAAGAATTATGTAAAGAAATGTACAGAGATTCAAGTAACACAGAATTATGTAAAGAAATGTACAGAGAATCAAGTAACACAGAATTATGTAAAGAAATGTACAGAGATTCAAGTAACACAGAATTATGTAAAGAAATGTACAGAGATTCAAGTAACACAGAATTATGTAAAAAAATGTACAGAGATTCAAGTAACTCTTACAGCATTATGTAAAGAAATGTACAGGTGTTCAAGTAACACAGAATTATGTAAAGAAATGTACAGATATTAAAGTAACACAGAATTATGTAAAGAAATGTACAGAGGTTCAAGTAACACAGAATTATGTAAAGAAATGTACAGAGATTCAAGTAACACAGAATTATGTAAAGAAATGTACAGAGATTCAAGTATCAGAATTATGTAAAGAAATGTACAGAGGTTCAAGTAACACAGAATTATGTAAAGAAATGTACAGATGTTTAAGAAACACTTACAGAATTATGTAAAGAAATGTACACAGATTTAAGAAACACAGAATTATGTAAAGAAATAGACAGAGATTCAAGTAACACAGAATTATGTAAAGAAATGTACAGAGATTCAAGTAACACAGAATTATGTAAAGAAATGTACACAGATTCAAGTAACACAGAATTATGTAAAGAAATGTACAGAGATTCAAGTAACACTTACAGAATTATGTAAAGAAATGTACAGAGATTCAAGTAACACAGAATTATGTAAAGAAATGTCCAGAGATTCAAGTAACACAGAATTATGTAAAGAAATGTACAGAGATTCAAGTAACACAGAATTATTTAAAGAAATGTACAGAGATTCAAGTAACACAGAATTATGTAAAGAAATGTACGAAGGTTCAAGTAACACAGAATTATGTAAAGAAATGTACAGAGATTCAAGTAACACTTACAGCATTATGTAAAGAAATGTACACAGATTCAAGTAACACAGAATTATATAAAGAAATGTACAGAGATTCAAGTATCACAGAACTATGTAAAGAAATGTACAGAGATTCAAGTAACACTTACAGCATTATGTAAAGAAATGAACAGAGATTCAAGTAACACAGAATTATGTAAAGAAATGTACAGAGATTCAAGTAACACAGAATTATGTAAAGAAATGTACAGAGAATCAATTAACACAGAATTATGTAAAGAAATGTACAGAGATTCAAGTAACACAGAATTATGTAAAGAAATGTACAGAGGTTCAAGTAACACAGAATTATGTAAAGAAATGTACAGAGATTCAAGTAACACTTACAGAATTATATAAAGAAATGAACAGAGATTCAAGTAACACAGAATTATGTAAAGAAATGTACAGATATTCAAGTAACACAGAATTATGTAAAGAAATGTACAGGTGTTCAAGTAACACAGAATTATGTAAAGAAATGTACAGAGATTCAAGTAACATAGAATTATGTAAAGAAATGTACAGATATTCAAGTAACACAGAATTATGTAAAGAAATGTACAGAGGTTCAAGTAACACATAATTATGTAAAGAAATGTACAGAGATTCAAATAACACAGAATTATGTAAAGAAATGTACAGAGATTCAATTAACACAGAATTATGTAAAGAAATGTACAGAGGTTCAAGTAACACAGAATTATGTAAAGAAATGTACAGATGTTCAAGAAACACTTACAGAATTATGTAAAGAAATGTACACAGATTCAAGAAACACAGAATTATGTAAAGAAATGTACAGAGATTCAAGTAACACAGAATTATGTAAAGAAATGTACAGAGATTCAAGTAACACAGAATTATGTAAAGAAATGTACGGAGGTTCAAGTAACACAGAATTATGTAAAGAAATGTACAGAGATTCAAGTAACACAGAATTATGTAAAGAAATGTACAGAGATTCAAGTAACACAGAATTATGTAAAGAAATGTACAGAGAATCAAGTAACACAGAATTATGTAAAGAAATGTACAGAGATTCAAGTAACACAGAATTATGTAAAGAAATGTACAGAGATTCAAGTAACACAGAATTATGTAAAGAAATGTACAGAGATTCAAGTAACTCTTACAGCATTATGTAAAGAAATGTACAGGTGTTCAAGTAACACAGAATTATGTAAAGAAATGTACAGATATTAAAGTAACACAGAATTATGTAAAGAAATGTACAGAGGTTCAAGTAACACAGAATTATGTAAAGAAATGTACAGAGATTCAAGTAACACAGAATTATGTAAAGAAATGTACAGAGATTCAAGTAACACTTACAGAATTATGTAAAGAAATGTACAGAGATTCAAGTAACACTTACAGAATTATGTAAAGAAATGTACAGAGATTCAAGTAACACAGAATTATGTAAAGAAATGTACAGAGATTCAAGTAACACAGAATTATTTAAAGAAATGTACAGAGATTCAATTAGCACAGAATTGTGTAAAGAAATGTACAGAGATTCAAGTAACACAGAATTATGTAAAGAAATGTACAGAGATTCAAGTAACACAGAATTATGTAAAGAAATGTACAGAGGTTCAAGTAACACAGAATTATGTAAAGAAATGTACAGATGTTTAAGAAACACTTACAGAATTATGTAAAGAAATGTACACAGATTCAAGAAACACAGAATTATGTAAAGAATTGTACAGAGATTCAATTAACACAGAATTATGTAAAGAAATGTACAGAGGTTCAAGTAACACAGAATTATGTAAAGAAATGTACAGATGTTCAAGAAACACTTACAGAATTATGTAAAGAAATGTACACAGATTCAAGAAACACAGAATTATGTAAAGAAATGTACAGAGATTCAAGTAACACAGAATTATGTAAAGAAATGTACAGAGATTCAAGTAACACAGAATTATGTAAAGAAATGTACGGAGGTTCAAGTAACACAGAATTATGTAAAGAAATGTACAGATGTTCAAGAAACACTTACAGAATTCTGTAAAGAAATGTACACAGATTCAAGAAACACTTACAGAATTCTGTAAAGAAATGTACACAGATTCAAGAAACACAGAATTATGTAAAGAAATAGACAGAGATTCAAGTAACACAGAATTATGTAAAGAAATGTACAGAGATTCAAGTAACACAGAATTATGTAAAGAAATGTACAGAGAATCAAGTAACACAGAATTATGTAAAGAAATGTACAGAGATTCAAGTAACACAGAATTATGTAAAGAAATGTACAGAGATTCAAGTAACACAGAATTATGTAAAGAAATGTACAGAGATTCAAGTAACTCTTACAGCATTATGTAAAGAAATGTACAGGTGTTCAAGTAACACAGAATTATGTAAAGAAATGTACAGATATTAAAGTAACACAGAATTATGTAAAGAAATGTACAGAGGTTCAAGTAACACAGAATTATGTAAAGAAATGTACAGAGATTCAAGTAACACAGAATTATGTAAAGAAATGTACAGAGATTCAAGTAACACAGAATTATGTAAAGAAATGTACAGAGGTTCAAGTAACACAGAATTATGTAAAGAAATGTACAGATGTTTAAGAAACACTTACAGAATTATGTAAAGAAATGTACACAGATTTAAGAAACACAGAATTATGTAAAGAAATAGACAGAGATTCAAGTAACACAGAATTATGTAAAGAAATGTACAGAGATTCAAGTAACACAGAATTATGTAAAGAAATGTACACAGATTCAAGTAACACAGAATTATGTAAAGAAATGTACAGAGATTCAAGTAACACTTACAGAATTATGTAAAGAAATGTTCAGAGATTCAAGTAACACAGAATTATGTAAAGAAATGTCCAGAGATTCAAGTAACACAGAATTATGTAAAGAAATGTACAGAGATTCAAGTAACACAGAATTATTTAAAGAAATGTACAGAGATTCAAGTAACACAGAATTATGTAAAGAAATGTACAGAGATTCAAGTAACACAGAATTATGTAAAGAAATGTACGAAGGTTCAAGTAACACAGAATTATGTAAAGAAATGTACAGAGATTCAAGTAACACTTACAGCATTATGTAAAGAAATGTACACAGATTCAAGTAACACAGAATTATATAAAGAAATGTACAGAGATTCAAGTATCACAGAACTATGTAAAGAAATGTACAGAGATTCAAGTAACACTTACAGCATTATGTAAAGAAATGAACAGAGATTCAAGTAACACAGAATTATGTAAAGAAATGTACAGAGATTCAAGTAACACAGAATTATGTAAAGAAATGTACAGAGAATCAATTAACACAGAATTATGTAAAGAAATGTACAGAGATTCAAGTAACACAGAATTATGTAAAGAAATGTACAGAGGTTCAAGTAACACAGAATTATGTAAAGAAATGTACAGAGATTCAAGTAACACTTACAGAATTATGTAAAGAAATGAACAGAGATTCAAGTAACACAGAATTATGTAAAGAAATGTACAGATATTCAAGTAACACAGAATTATGTAAAGAAATGTACAGGTGTTCAAGTAACACAGAATTATGTAAAGAAATGTACAGAGATTCAAGTAACATAGAATTATGTAAAGAAATGTACAGATATTCAAGTAACACAGAATTATGTAAAGAAATGTACAGAGGTTCAAGTAACACATAATTATGTAAAGAAATGTACAGAGATTCAAATAACACAGAATTATGTAAAGAAATGTACAGAGATTCAATTAACACAGAATTATGTAAAGAAATGTACAGAGGTTCAAGTAACACAGAATTATGTAAAGAAATGTACAGATGTTCAAGAAACACTTACAGAATTATGTAAAGAAATGTACACAGATTCAAGAAACACAGAATTATGTAAAGAAATGTACAGAGATTCAAGTAACACAGAATTATGTAAAGAAATGTACAGAGATTCAAGTAACACAGAATTATGTAAAGAAATGTACGGAGGTTCAAGTAACACAGAATTATGTAAAGAAATGTACAGAGATTCAAGTAACACAGAATTATGTAAAGAAATGTACAGAGATTCAAGTAACACAGAATTATGTAAAGAAATGTACAGAGAATCAAGTAACACAGAATTATGTAAAGAAATGTACAGAGATTCAAGTAACACAGAATTATGTAAAGAAATGTACAGAGATTCAAGTAACACAGAATTATGTAAAGAAATGTACAGAGATTCAAGTAACTCTTACAGCATTATGTAAAGAAATGTACAGGTGTTCAAGTAACACAGAATTATGTAAAGAAATGTACAGATATTAAAGTAACACAGAATTATGTAAAGAAATGTACAGAGGTTCAAGTAACACAGAATTATGTAAAGAAATGTACAGAGATTCAAGTAACACAGAATTATGTAAAGAAATGTACAGAGATTCAAGTAACACAGAATTATGTAAAGAAATGTACAGAGGTTCAAGTAACACAGAATTATGTAAAGAAATGTACAGATGTTTAAGAAACACTTACAGAATTATGTAAAGAAATGTACACAGATTTAAGAAACACAGAATTATGTAAAGAAATGTACAGAGATTCAAGTAACACAGAATTATGTAAAGAAATGTACAGAGATTCAAGTAACACAGAATTATGTAAAGAAATGTACACAGATTCAAGTAACACAGAATTATGTAAAGAAATGTACAGAGATTCAAGTAACACTTACAGAATTATGTAAAGAAATGTACACAGATTCAAGAAACACAGAATTATGTAATGAAATGTACAGAGATTCAATTAACACAGAATTATGTAAAGAAATGTACAGAGGTTCAAGTAACACAGAATTATGTAAAGAAATGTACAGATGTTCAAGAAACACTTACAGAATTATGTAAAGAAATGTACACAGATTCAAGAAACACAGAATTATGTAAAGAAATGTACAGAGATTCAAGTAACACAGAATTATGTAAAGAAATGTACAGAGATTCAAGTAACACAGAATTATGTAAAGAAATGTACGGAGGTTCAAGTAACACAGAATTATGTAAAGAAATGTACAGATGTTCAAGAAACACTTACAGAATTCTGTAAAGAAATGTACACAGATTCAAGAAACACTTACAGAATTCTGTAAAGAAATGTACACAGATTCAAGAAACACAGAATTATGTAAAGAAATAGACAGAGATTCAAGTAACACAGAATTATGTAAAGAAATGTACAGAGATTCAAGTAACACAGAATTATGTAAAGAAATGTACAGAGAATCAAGTAACACAGAATTATGTAAAGAAATGTACAGAGATTCAAGTAACACAGAATTATGTAAAGAAATGTACAGAGATTCAAGTAACACAGAATTATGTAAAGAAATGTACAGAGATTCAAGTAACTCTTACAGCATTATGTAAAGAAATGTACAGGTGTTCAAGTAACACAGAATTATGTAAAGAAATGTACAGATATTAAAGTAACACAGAATTATGTAAAGAAATGTACAGAGGTTCAAGTAACACAGAATTATGTAAAGAAATGTACAGAGAATCAATTAACACAGAATTATGTAAAGAAATGTACAGAGATTCAAGTAACACAGAATTATGTAAAGAAATGTACAGAGGTTCAAGTAACACAGAATTATGTAAAGAAATGTACAGAGATTCAAGTAACACTTACAGAATTATGTAAAGAAATGAACAGAGATTCAAGTAACACAGAATTATGTAAAGAAATGTACAGATATTCAAGTAACACAGAATTATGTAAAGAAATGTACAGGTGTTCAAGTAACACAGAATTATGTAAAGAAATGTACAGAGATTCAAGTAACATAGAATTATGTAAAGAAATGTACAGATATTCAAGTAACACAGAATTATGTAAAGAAATGTACAGAGGTTCAAGTAACACATAATTATGTAAAGAAATGTACAGAGATTCAAATAACACAGAATTATGTAAAGAAATGTACAGAGATTCAATTAACACAGAATTATGTAAAGAAATGTACAGAGGTTCAAGTAACACAGAATTATGTAAAGAAATGTACAGATGTTCAAGAAACACTTACAGAATTATGTAAAGAAATGTACACAGATTCAAGAAACACAGAATTATGTAAAGAAATGTACAGAGATTCAAGTAACACAGAATTATGTAAGGAAATGTACAGAGATTCAAGTAACACAGAATTATGTAAAGAAATGTACGGAGGTTCAAGTAACACAGAATTATGTAAAGAAATGTACAGAGATTCAAGTAACACTTACAGCATTATGTAAAGAAATGTACACAGATTCAAGTAACACAGAATTATGTAAAGAAATGTACAGATATTCAAGTAACACATAATTATGTAAAGAATTGTACAGGTGTTCAAGTAACACAGAATTATGTAAAGAAATGGACACAGATTCAAGTAACACAGAATTATGTAAAGAAATGTACAGAGATTCAAGTAACACAGAATTATGTAAAGGAATGAACAGAGATTCAAGTAACACAGAATTATGTAAAGAAATGTACAGAGATTCAAGTAACACAGAATTATGTAAAGAAATGTACAGAGATTCAAGTAACACAGAATTATGTAAAGAAATGTACAGAGATTCAAGTAACACAGAATTATGTAAAGAAATGTACAGAGATTCAAGTAACACAGAATTATGTAAAGAAATGTACAGAGGTTTAAGTAACACAGAATTCTGTAAAGAAATGTACAGATGTTCAAGAAACACTTACAGAATTCTGTAAAGAAATGTACACAGATTCAAGAAACACTTACAGAATTCTGTAAAGAAATGTACACAGATTCAAGAAACACAGAATTATGTAAAGAAATAGACAGAGATTCAAGTTACACAGAATTATGTAAAGAAATGTACAGAGATTCAAGTAACACAGAATTATGTAAAGAAATGTACAGAGAATCAAGTAACACAGAATTATGTAAAGAAATGTACAGAGATTCAAGTAACACAGAATTATGTAAAGAAATGTACAGAGATTCAAGTAACACAGAATTATGTAAAGAAATGTACAGAGATTCAAGTAACTCTTACAGCATTATGTAAAGAAATGTACAGGTGTTCAAGTAACACAGAATTATGTAAAGAAATGTACAGATATTCAAGTAACACAGAATTATGTAAAGAAATGTACAGAGGTTCAAGTAACACAGAATTATGTAAAGAAATGTACAGAGATTCAAGTAACACAGAATTATGTAAAGAAATGTACAGAGATTCAAGTAACACAGAATTATGTAAAGAAATGTACAGAGGTTCAAGTAACACAGAATTATGTAAAGAAATGTACAGATGTTTAAGAAACACTTACAGAATTATGTAAAGAAATGTACACAGATTCAAAAAACACAGAATTATGTAAAGAATTAGACAGAGATTCAAGTAACACAGAATTATGTAAAGAAATGTACAGAGATTCAAGTAACACAGAATTATGTAAAGAAATGTACAGAGATTCAAGTAACACAGAATTATGTAAAGAAATGTACAGAGATTCAAGTAACACTTACAGAATTATGTAAAGAAATGTACAGAGATTCAAGTAACACAGAATTATGTAAAGAAATGTCCAGAGAATCAAGTAACACAGAATTATGTAAAGAAATGTACAGAGATTCAAGTAACACAGAATTATTTAAAGAAATGTACAGAGATTCAAGTAACACAGAATTATGTAAAGAAATGTACGGAGGTTCAAGTAACACAGAATTATGTAAAGAAATGTACAGAGATTCAAGTAACACTTACAGCATTATGTAAAGAAATGTACACAGATTCAATTAACACAGAATTATGTAAAGAAATGTACAGAGATTCAAGTATCACAGAACTATGTAAAGAAATGTACAGAGATTCAAGTAACACTTACAGCATTATGTAAAGAAATGAACAGAGATTCAAGTAACACAGAATTATGTAAAGAAATGTACAGAGATTCAATTAACACAGAATTATGTAAAGAAATGTACAGAGATTCAAGTAACACAGAATTATGTAAAGAAATGTACAGAGGTTCAAGTAACACAGAATTATGTAAAGAAATGTACAGAGATTCAAGTAACACTTACAGAATTATGTAAAGAAATGAACAGAGATTCAAGTAACACAGAAATATGTAAAGAAATGTACAGATATTCAAGTAACACAGAATTATGTAAAGAAATGTACAGGTGTTCAAGTAACACAGAATTATGTAAAGAAATGTACAGAGATTCAAGTAACACAGAATTATGTAAAGAAATGTACAGATATTCAAGTAACACAGAATTATGTAAAGAAATGTACAGAGGTTCAAGTAACACATAATTATGTAAAGAAATGTACAGAGATTCAAATAACACAGAATTATGTAAAGAAATGTACAGAGATTCAATTAACACAGAATTATGTAAAGAAATGTACAGAGGTTCAAGTAACACAGAATTATGTAAAGAAATGTACAGATGTTCAAGAAACACTTACAGAATTATGTAAAGAAATGTACACAGATTCAAGAAACACAGAATTATGTAAAGAAATGTACAGATATTTAAGTAACACAGAATTATGTAAAGAAATGTACAGAGATTCAATTAACACAGAATTATGTAAAGAAATGTACGGAGGTTCAAGTAACACAGAATTATGTAAAGAAATGTACAGAGATTCAAGTAACACTTACAGCATTATGTAAAGAAATGTACACAGATTCAAGTAACACAGAATTATGTAAAGAAATGTACAGATATTCAAGTAACACATAATTATGTAAAGAATTGTACAGGTGTTCAAGTAACACAGAATTATGTAAAGAAATGGACACAGATTCAAGTAACACAGAATTATGTAAAGAAATGTACAGAGATTCAAGTAACACAGAATTATGTAAAGAAATGTACAGAGATTCAAGTAACACAGAATTATGTAAAGAAATGTACACAGATTCAAGTAACACAGAATTATGTAAAGAAATGTACAGAGATTCAAGTAACACAGAATTATGTAAAGAAATGTACAGAGATTCAAGTAACACTTACAGAATTATGTAAAGAAATGTACAGAGATTCAAGTAACACTTACAGAATTATGTAAAGAAATGTACAGAGATTCAAGTAACACAGAATTATGTAAAGAAATATACAGAGATTCAAGTAACACAGAATTATGTAAAGAAATGTACAGAGATTCAAGTAACACAGAATTATTTAAAGAAATGTACAGAGATTCAAGTAGCACAGAATTGTGTAAAGAAATGTACAGAGATTCAAGTAACACAGAATTATGTAAAGAAATGTACAGAGTTTTAAGTAACACAGAATTATGTAAAGAAATGTACAGAGGTTCAAGTAACACAGAATTATGTAAAGAAATGTACAGATGTTCAAGAAACACTAACAGAATTATGTAAAGAAATGTACACAGATTCAAGAAACACTTACAGAATTATGTAAAGAAATGTACAGAGGTTCAAGTAACACAGAATTATGTAAAGAAATGTACAGAGATTCAAGTAACACAGAATTATGTAAAGAAATGTACAGAGGTTCAAGTAACACAGAATTATGTAAAGAAATGTACAGAGATTCAAGTTACACATAATTATGTAAAGAAATGTACGGAGGTTCAAGTAGCACAGAATTATGTAAAGAAATGTACAGAGATTCAAGTACACAGAATTATGTAAAGATCAGTTTTATTGAAATTAATTGATTGTTTGATGTCAACCAAGGTGTTTTATTTTTAGGAATGTCGCTCAAAATTTATTTTTATAAATAGTACGAATATTCCCTAGTTTATAAACAGATTGTGTAATTAGCTTACTTCAGCTAATGTAATATTACATGGAACAGTTTAGGGACGTTTGTTTTTGTTTTGTTGTTGCTTTAGGAACAATTACATTAAATCGAAGAATTTTTTTTTAATTTACGGTTGTATTTTGTATTAGATATTGTTATTCTTTTATTGACTAAATATTTGTATGCTCTCATTTGAAGTTACTTTAAGTAAAATTAAGGAATGTTTCGCTTATATTACACAGTCAATACAGTTTTTTCTTTGATTTTTTTATGCGGCATTCCTGTCAAAATTAATTTTTTTGAAGGTTGGATTTTTTATGAAATATTATCCCAAACCCTGTCGTTGTAGGATGTGACGTGACAACATGTGAATGTGATCACTGTCAGCTGTAGTTAACACCCCACACGCCGTGACAAGTTGTCGTTTGTCTCCATTACTGGAGCTGAGAAATACGGGAGCAGACCTTCCAAGTTCATCACTGGTCATCTATAAAAGTTCTGTCAGCAAACCGCAGCTTGCAGCATTTAGCTACGATTGGGAAATAATGTTGAGTGCCACAGGAAAAAAAAACGTGTTTTGGCCAGAGGTAAGTTATCCAGTCAAAGGGAAAGAGTCGCTCTGATAAATGAATTATTTTTAAGAAACTTGTTTCGATAAATTAAATAAATTATTTATCAAAATAATGGAAATTGAATGAGAATTATATTCATCCTAAATTTAATTTCTTTAATAAAAATTTGAAAAATATTATTTTAATGATTTAAGATTAAATAAACATTTACACATTTCAAGTCAAATTTGTACAATACACTTTAATATATTTTATCTCTATACTTATAAGAGGCATTTGCTGTATGTCTGTCTGTCTGTTCCCTTATAACTCAAGATCCAGACAACCAAATAACGTGAAATTTGTTACACATACACATAATTACATGGGGAAGGTTATAGGTGCTGGTGCTGTATCGTGTCTTTTTTTTTGTGCTGCAAAGAATTGTTGTTGTTTTTTCATGCTCCCTGATTTGTACAGTTTGAGGAAGGTAAAGAAAGGAATGAAGAAGGATTTTAGAAGAAGTGTGAAGCCATAATAATAAGTATATATATATATATATATATATATAGAGAGAGAGAGAGAGAGATTTAAGATTAAATAAACATTTACACATTTCAAGTCAAATTTGTACAATACACTTTAATATATTTTATCTCTATACTTATAAGAGGCATTTGCTGTATGTCTGTCTGTCTGTTCCCTTATAACTCAAGATCCAGACAACCAAATAACGTGAAATTTGTTACACATACACATAATTACATGGGGAAGGTTATAGGTGCTGGTGCTGTATCGTGTCTTTTTTTTGTGCTGCAAAGAATTGTTGTTGTTTTTTCATGCTCCCTGATTTGTACAGTTTGAGGAAGGTAAAGAAAGGAATGAAGAAGGATTTTAGAAGAAGTGTGAAGCCATAATAATAAGTATATATATATATATATATATATATAGAGAGAGAGAGAGAGAGAGAGGGCAGGGGGAGAGAGAGGAAAGGATGGTGCAGGAGGGAGGGAGGGAGGGGGGGAGAGAGGGAGGGAGGGGGAGGGGATGGACAGGGGGGAGAGAAGGAGGGGAGATGGGAGAGGGAGCAGGGAGGAGAGGGAGCAGGGGGAGGGAGAGGGAGCAGGGGGAGGGAGAGGGAGCAGGGGGAGGGGAGAGGGAGCAGGGGGAGAGGGAGAGAGAAAGGAAGGGAGGGAGAGAGGGGGAGGGAAAGAGGGGGTAGGGAGGGAGAGAGAGGGAGGGAGGGAGAGAGGGAGGGAGGGGGAGAGATGGTGGGAGAGAGGGAGGGAGAGAGATAAAGAGTGAGGGGGGCAGGGAGGGAGAGAGAGGGAGGGAGGGAGAAAGGAGGAAGGGGGAGAGAGGGGGAGGGGGGAAGAGGGAGGGAGGGAGAAAGGAGGGAAGGAGAGAGGGGTTAGGGAGGTAGAGAAGGGGGAGAGAGGGGGAGGGAGAGAAAGGTGGAAAGGGAGGGAGGGAGAAAGGAGGGAGGGAGAGAGGGGTTAGGAAGGGAGAGAGAGGGGAGGGAAGGAGAGAGGGAGAGGATGGGAGAAATGGGAGGAAGAGATAAAGAGAAAGAGGGGGCAGCGAGGGAGAGAGAGGGAAGGAGGAAGGGGAGAGAGGGAGGGAGGGGGGTGGACAGGGGGGAGAGAGGGAGATGGGAGAGAGGGAGTGAGGGAGGGGAGGGAGGGAGGGAGAGAAAGGAAGGGGGTAGGGAGAAAACAGAAGGTAAACAGAAAACCTTATTTTAAACCCGCGCAAAGCCGGGTACTTGCAACTAGTTAGTCTATAAAATTCATTTGTAAAAATAATTATAATCGGTAAAACCCTCCGTTTAATTGCAAATAAAATAAAATTTGTTGATATAATTAGAAAACATTGATAGCATTTTGTGAAGAATAAAGTAAACTATCATATTACCATTTTTAAATAATTAAAAATACGAAATAACAGTTAAAACGAAACAAAACTAGGACCTATCAGACGGGACAGTAGCCTATGACGTAAAAAAGAAGTTTTTCAGGTAACTTTTGTGGCCTATGGCACAAACCTGTTTGGAAAGTGCTAAAAGACAGAAAAAATTCCGCATTAACAGAAAGTAGAACAGTAATTGTTCCAATGACATTCATCTCGCAACGAAACACGACTTCCAGAAGAAGGATCCCTACAGATCTTGTCAGTGGAAAACATTTTTTGGAAAGGAAAAAGCAAGATACTGAAATAATCCATGGTGTTGGCATTTCATTGAGGGAAAACATGCATACAACATTCAAGATCTCAAGTCAACTACAGACTATTACCGAGAGCTTCTTAAGAGCTACAAAATTGTTTCAAAGAAATATCAATATTAGCAAAACAGAAGTGATTTAACAGCCTGCACATGGTCGAGACAGAAGTGATTTAACAGCCAGCACAGGGTCGAGACAGAAGTGATTTAACAGCCTGCACAGGGTCGAGACAGAAGTGATTTAACAGCCTGCACAGGGTCGAGACAGAAGTGATTTAACAGCCTGCACATGGTCGAGACAGAAGTGATTTAACAGCCTGCACAGGGTCGAGACAGAAGTGAATTAACAGCCTGCACAGGGTCGAGACAGAAGTAATTTAACAGCCCGCACAGGGTCGAGACAGAAGTGATTTAACAGCCTGCACAGGGTCGAGACAGAAGTGATTTAACAGCCTGCACATGGTCGAGACAGAAGTGATTTAACAGCCTGCACAGGGTCGAGACAGAAGTGATTTAACAGCCTGCACAGGGTCGAGACAGAAGTGATTTAACAGCCTGCACAGGGTCGAGACAGAAGTGTTTCTTAGGAGAGATGACATAATATGTGTTGGGGCCATGTTATGGTGACACAGTTTTAACCATTTCGGCCATATTATTCTTATGGGCCCCCTAGTAATGCCCTAAGTGATCTGGGCCTTCGGGTCAAGATGAAGGAAGACGCCCAAGGAAAATGTTCAAAGACAACCTGAAGGAACATGTGAACTAGGGTAATCTTAACTCAATACTACATGAGACTACCTGAAGGAACATATGAACTAAGGTAATCTTAACTCAATACTACTTGAGACTACCTGAAGGAACATATGAACTAAGGTAATCTTAACTCAATACTACTTGGGACTACCTGAAGGAACATATGAACTAAGGTAATCTTAACTCAATACTACTTGAGACTACCTGAAGGAACATATGAACTAAGGTAATCTTAACTCAATACTACTTGAGACTACCTGAAGGAACATATGAACTAAGGTAATCTTAACTCAATACTACTTGAGACTACCTAAAGGAACATATGAACTAAGGTAATCTTAACTCAATACTACTCGAGACTACCTGAAGGAACATATGAACTAAGGTATTCTTAACTCAATACTACTTGAGACTAACGTTACTGACAGAGTTTAATGGCGCTCAATTACAAAACGCGTAGTTCACCAGCTGAAAGAGATCCACCCAACATTCATACAAATATTTGTATTAATTTTACATATTGAAATATTTTCAGACGCATACGCTTTATTATGTGTGTATTATCGAAGTTTTTTTTAATATAAGTTTGAGTGTCAAATGTATTTCTATGATTTTTGTTTGTATATTGTATGTAAGTAAAGTGATGCACATAGTATGATAAAGAAAGACTATAACCAACAACTGTTGTTCTATATTTTATGCTTTATATTGTTAATAGAATTTCATTTCCTTTTATATGTAAAGTTTATTTACTATATTTAAAAAAAAGAGCTCCAGGCTAGAAAAAAAAACTTCAGAACTTTATGAGCCCGCTCTATACTTCAGAAACCATATTCTCTTTCCGAACCATAATCTCTTTCCGAACCATAATCTCTTTCCTCACCATACTCTCTTTCCTCACCATAATCTCTTTCCGAACCATAATCTCTTTCCGAACCATAATCTCTTTCCGAACCATAGTCTCTTTCCGAACCATAATCTCTTTCCGATATTTTCCTCTTTCTAAAATTATTAAAATGTAATTATCTTCGGATTCTATACAAAATTAACAAAATGGCAAGAATGTTTTAAAATAGTGCAATGTCATAGGAAATCTACAAGTATTCACAATTTCAAATTGATTGGGCTCCAAAATTTTTATAAAAATTGATTAGAAATTTCCCTAAACACATAATCCATCTGCCACCAGTGGGTAACTGTAGTAAACAACTATACGAAATATAACTTTTATAGTTCAGAAAACATTTTTTCTGATTTTTTTTTCACTTCCTTAAAAAAATTGACAAGAGCGAGGATAAAGGAGAAGTTTTCTTCTTGCATATTGTTATCTCCGCTGACTGTGAGACTGTGGAGTTGTTTATTGACACAACGCAGGTGGTGCTTACATGCCATTTCGCCTGTAGCATTGCCATCCATCAATCTTGGCTAAGGAATCTTAACCAGGTTTTTTTATTACACTTTTAAAAACATACAAAAAAAATTTAGAAACAAACGTTGATCGTATAAATTTGATACCTCAGAATATATGTAGGCCTACTTAAAGATATACCTCAGAATATATGTAGGCCTACTTAAAGATATACTCAGAATATATTTAGGCCAACTAAAAGATATACCTCAGAATATATTTAGGCCAACTAAAAGATATACCTCAGAATATATGTCGGCCTACTTAAAGATATATCTCAGAATATATTTAGGCCTACTTAAAGATATACCTCAGAATATATGTAGGCCTACTTAAAGATATACCTCAGAATATATGTAGGCATACTTAAAGATATACCTCAGAATATATGTAGGCCTACTTAAAGATATACCTCAGAATATATGTAGGCATACTTAACAGAATATATTTAGGCCTAAATATATTCTGAGGTATATCTTTCATATACCTCAGAATACATGTACTAAGAGATATACCTCAGAATACATGTAGGCCTACTAAGAGATGTAGATCGAAATCCTAATTTCCAACCACTCGAACAATTTAAAATAGAAACAATAATTTAATAATTTAAAATAATTTTAATCTGGAGTTCGGACCAGCTCATTATTTTTGCGGTTTTGGAGCACTTTTTCCTTTTACTGTCTAATATTTTGGTTATAAAATGAAAGCATCTATTTAATTAAAAATATTTGTGGATTTTTACAACTTAGATACCATTCATGTATTCTATATGTGTCTTAAAATACATTTTACTAGCCTCAGATTTTGTTATAATAGAGTCCCTGGGTATCACCATGTATCACTGTGTATCACTGTTTATCACCGTGTATCACTGGGTATTACTGTTTATCACTGTGTATCACTGGATATCACTGTTTATCACTGGGTATTACTGTTTATCACTAGGAATCACTGGATATCACTGTTTATCACTGGGTATCACTGTGTATTGCTTGGTATCACTGTGTATCACTTGGTATCACTGGGTATCATTGTGTATCACTGGATATCACTGTTTATCACTGGGTATTACTGTTTATCACTGTGTATCACTAGATATCACTGTTTATCACTGGGTATTACTGCTTATCACTGGGAATCACTGGATATCACTGGGTATCACTGGATATCACTGTGTATTACTTGGTATCACTGGGTATCACTGTGTATCACTGGGTATCACTGGGTATCACTGGGTTTCACTGTGTATTACTTGGTATCACTGGGTATCACTGTGTATCACTGGGTATCACTGGGTATCACTGTGTATCACTGGGTTTATCTGTTTATCACTCGTTATCACTGTGTATCACTGTTTATCACCGTGTATCACTGTGTATCATTGGGTATCACTGGGTATCACTGGGTATATCTGGTTATCACTGGGTATTACTGGGTATCACTGTGTATCACTGGGTATCACTGTGTATCACTGGGTATCACTGGGTATATCTGGTTATCACTGGCTATCACTGGGTGTCACTGTGTATCACTGGGTATCACTGGGTATATCTGGTTATCACTGGGTATCACTGTGTATCACTGTGTATCACTGGGTATCACTGGGTATCACTGGGTATCACTGTGTATCACTGGGTATCACTGGGTATATCTGGTTATCACTGGGTATCACTGGGTATCACTGTGTATCACTGGGTATCACTGGGTATCACTGGGTATCACTGGTTATCACTGGGTATCACTGGGTATCACTGTGTATCACTGGGTATCACTGGGTATATCTGGTTATCACTGTGTATCACTGGCTATCACTGGGTATCACTGTATCACTGGGTATCACTGGTTATCACTGGGTATCACTGGGTATCACTGTGTATCACTGGGTATCACTGGGTATATCTGGTTATCACTGTGTATCACTGGGTATCACTGGGTATATCTGGTTATCACTGAGTATCACTGTGCATCACTGTGTATCACTGTGTATCACTGGGTATCACTGGGTATATCTGGTTATCACTGGGTATCACTGTGTATCTCTGGGTATCACTGGGTATATCTGGTTATCACTGGGTATCACTGTGTATCACTGTGTATCACTGGGTATCACTGGGTATCACTGGGTATCACTGGATATCACTAGGTATATCTGGTTATCTTTCGTTATCACTGGGTATCACTGGGTATCATTGGTATCATTGGGTATCACTGTGTATCATTGGGTATCACTGGGTTTCACTTGTATCATTGGGTATTACTCGTTATCACTGGGTATATCTGGTTATCACTGGGTATCAGGGAACGAAACAATTGAATGTATATATAGGAAACATGTGTGGGGGGGTGTTAAAACTAAAACGGATAGAGTTTGGATTATGATGTTTCTCAAATTATTATTTTAGTAATGAAACATAACTTTACAGAGAGAATCATTATCTTAACTTGTATTACTCCATATATTTGTTGCAATTTACTTGAGTGTTAGTTTTCAATTAGTTTAAATAATCATTGAATTAATAGAAGATATACTAGCTTCAAAACATAAAGGTGTAAGGATTGTATTTCTCGCAAACTATTTCAACTCTTTTGTCACATAAGTGTTACAGCCGTGAAACGTCAACTTTAGTCAACTGATGTATCATTATTTATGATTTTACAGTACTTACCTTTTCAGTTTGCATTGATTGATTCATGTTTGTTAAAGAAAAGATTCTGTACTATAAATTGGAATTATGTAGTTTAGGTATCGGCTGATACAAGGTCGACACTTAAAATAGAAAAGGACCTTAATTAATGCATAAAGATTTTCAAATAATTTATGTTTTTAAGTTTTTTTATTAAAATATATAAAGATCGAAAAAAATATTTCCTTAGTCTAGGATAATACAAATACTTTTACAAATTATTTTGACTTAAATAAAAAGTACGAAATCAATTATTGATTGAATGATATGAGTCGGGCTGAGATGTCTATGCACGAAAAAGGATCAAAATATGACCTCTAAAAAGCGGTAATATCGCAGAAATATTATTGCAGGGTACAGCTAGTATTACAGGGTACAGCTAGTGTTACTTTACAGCTAGTATTACAGGATACAGCCAGTGTTACAGGGTACAGCTAGTATTACAGGGTACAGCTAGTATTACAGGGTACAGCTAGTGTTACAGGGTACAGCTAGTATTACAGGGTACAGCCAGTGTTACAGGGTACAGCTAATATTACAGGGTACAGCTGGTATTACAGGGTACTTCTAGTATTACATGGTACAGCTGGTATTACAGGGTACATCTAGTATTACAGGGTGCAGCTGGTATTACAGGGTACAGCTGGTATTACAATGTTAAGAAACAATGTTGGCATTTTTAGCTGACGGTGGAGGACTTCATAAAAAGCGAACTTCACATTCTGATTAATATATCTCCTGTCAATAGTTAAGTATATGTGTCAGTGTATTTATCTGTGTTTGTGCGTTTGTTTCTGTGAGTGTATCTGCTTACGGTAGGTATGATATTTTCTTCAACAACGGTTTTTTTTTAATATAAATCATCCAATACAAAACATTTGAAACTAACTAAAATCATTCGCCCTCACTTGATATCAGATTTATTTTCTGTGTTTGTTTAATACTGCACCCTATTTTTCAAAAATATTGCAACCGTTTTCCTATCTCCTTATTTTGTAACAAACTAACATAATATTTCAACGAAACAGGATGAGATATACTGTTATTAAAACATACCATTATCCTTTTTTTTTAATTTTCTGCTTCTTATTTCATTAAAATTTGACATCGCAAATCACAATTGTTACGGATAGCAATTCTATCCCATTAATACTTGTTGATGTTTACTTTTGAAATGTCTAGATGTCAAAGAAACACGGAACACCTCTTGTAGTATTTTAAAACTTTATAATTCTGAGGATCATTACATTAGGCCAAGTTATTAAAACCTTTGGTCTAATACTGAGGGAAAGTATGAACTGGCATTGATTTTATGGTCTTTGTGTCTGTTTGGACTATGTGAGTCTGTTTGGACAATGTGAGTCTGTTTAGACTATGTGAGTCTCTTTAGACTATGTGAGTCTGTTTGGACAATAAGAGTCTCTTTAGACTATGTGAGTCTCTTTAGACTATGTGAGTCTCTTTAGACTATGTGAGTCTGTTTAGACTATGTGAGTCTGTTTAGACTATGTGAGTCTCTTTAGACTATGTGAGTCTCTTTAGACTATGTGAGTCTCTTCAGACTATGTGAGTCTCTTTAGACTATGTGAGTCTGTTTAGACTATGTGAGTCTGTTTAGACTATGTGAGTCTCTTTAGACTATGTGAGTCTGTTTGGACACTGTGAGTCTGTTTAGACTATGTGAGTCTGTTTAGACTATGTGAGTCTCTTTAGACTATGTGAGTCTGTTTAGACTATGTGAGTCTGTTTAGACTATGTGAGTCTCTTTAGACTATGTGAGTCTCTTTAGACTATGTGAGTCTCTTTAGACTATGTGAGTCTCTTTAGACTATGTGAGTCTGTTTGGACAATGTGAGTCTGTTTAGACTATGTGAGTCTGTTTAGACTATGTGAGTCTGTTTGGACAATAAGAGTCTCTTTAGACTATGTGAGTCTCTTTAGACTATGTGAGTCTCTTTAGACTATGTGAGTCTCTTTAGACTATGTGAGTCTGTTTGGACAATGTGAGTCTGTTTAGACTATGTGAGTCTGTTTAGACTATGTGAGTCTGTTTGGACAATAAGAGTCTCTTTAGACTATGTGAGTCTGTTTAGACTATGTGAGTCTGTTTAGACTATGTGAGTCTGTTTAGACTATGTGAGTCTGTTTAGACTATGTGAGTCTCTTTAGACTATGTGAGTCTCTTTAGACTATGTGAGTCTGTTTGGACAATAAGAGTCTCTTTAGACTATGTGAGTCTCTTTAGACTATGTGAGTCTCTTTAGACTATGTGAGTCTGTTTAGACTATGTGAGTCTGTTTAGACTATGTGAGTCTCTTTAGACTATGTGAGTCTGTTTGGACAATGTGAGTCTCTTCAGACTATGTGAGTCTCTTTAGACTATGTGAGTCTGTTTAGACTATGTGGGTCTGTTTAGACTATGTGAGTCTGTTTAGACTATGTGAGTCTCTTTAGACTATGTGAGTCTGTTTGGACAATGTGAGTCTGTTTAGACTATGTGAGTCTCTTTAGACTATGTGAGTCTGTTTAGACTATGTGAGTCTCTTTAGACTATGTGAGTCTGTTTGGACAATGTGAGTCTGTTTAGACTATGTGAGTCTGTTTAGACTATGTGAGTCTCTTTAGACTATGTGAGTCTGTTTAGACTATGTGAGTCTGTTTAGACTATGTGAGTCTCTTTAGACTATGTGAGTCTCTTTAGACTATGTGAGTCTCTTTAGACTATGTGAGTCTCTTTAGACTATGTGAGTCTGTTTGGACAATGTGAGTCTGTTTAGACTATGTGAGTCTGTTTAGACTATGTGAGTCTGTTTGGACAATAAGAGTCTCTTTAGACTATGTGAGTCTCTTTAGACTATGTGAGTCTCTTTAGACTATGTGAGTCTGTTTAGACTATGTGAGTCTGTTTAGACTATGTGAGTCTCTTTAGACTATGTGAGTCTGTTTGGACAATGTGAGTCTCTTCAGACTATGTGAGTCTCTTTAGACTATGTGAGTCTGTTTAGACTATGTGAGTCTCTTTAGACTATGTGAGTCTCTTTAGACTATGTGAGTCTCTTTAGACTATGTGAGTCTCTTTAGACTATGTGAGTCTGTTTGGACAATGTGAGTCTGTTTAGACTATGTGAGTCTGTTTAGACTATGTGAGTCTGTTTGGACAATAAGAGTCTCTTTAGACTATGTGAGTCTCTTTAGACTATGTGAGTCTCTTCAGACTATGTGAGTCTCTTTAGACTATGTGAGTCTGTTTGGACAATAAGAGTCTCTTTAGACTATGTGAGTCTCTTTAGACTATGTGAGTCTCTTTAGACTATGTGAGTCTGTTTAGACTATGTGAGTCTGTTTAGACTATGTGAGTCTCTTTAGACTATGTGAGTCTGTTTGGACAATGTGAGTCTCTTCAGACTATGTGAGTCTCTTTAGACTATGTGAGTCTGTTTAGACTATGTGAGTCTGTTTAGACTATGTGAGTCTGTTTAGACTATGTGAGTCTCTTTAGACTATGTGAGTCTCTTTAGACTATGTGAGTCTGTTTAGACTATGTGAGTCTCTTTAGACTATGTGAGTCTGTTTGGACAATGTGAGTCTGTTTAGACTATGTGAGTCTGTTTAGACTATGTGAGTCTGTTTGGACAATAAGAGTCTCTTTAGACTATGTGAGTCTCTTTAGACTATGTGAGTCTCTTTAGACTATGTGAGTCTGTTTAGACTATGTGAGTCTGTTTAGACTATGTGAGTCTCTTTAGACTATGTGAGTCTCTTTAGACTATATGAGTCTCTTCAGACTATGTGAGTCTCTTTAGACTATGTGAGTCTGTTTAGACTATGTGAGTCTGTTTAGACTATGTGAGTCTCTTTAGACTATGTGAGTCTGTTTGGACAATGTGAGTCTGTTTAGACTATGTGAGTCTGTTTAGACTATGTGAGTCTGTTTGGACAATAAGAGTCTCTTTAGACTATGTGAGTCTCTTTAGACTATGTGAGTCTCTTCAGACTATGTGAGTCTCTTTAGACTATGTGAGTCTGTTTGGACAATAAGAGTCTCTTTAGACTATGTGAGTCTCTTTAGACTTTGTGAGTCTCTTTAGACTATGTGAGTCTGTTTAGACTATGTGAGTCTGTTTAGACTATGTGAGTCTCTTTAGACTATGTGAGTCTCTTTAGACTATGTGAGTCTGTTTAAACTATGTGAGTCTGTTTAGACTATGTGAGTCTGTTTAGACTATGTGAGTCTCTTTAGACTATGTGAGTCTCTTTAGACTATGTGAGTCTGTTTAGACTGAGTCTCTTTAGACTATGTGAGTCTGTTTGGACAATGTGAGTCTGTTTAGACTATGTGAGTCTGTTTAGACTATGTGAGTCTGTTTGGACAATAAGAGTCTCTTTAGACTATGTGAGTCTCTTTAGACTATGTGAGTCTCTTTAGACTATGTGAGTCTCTTTAGACTATGTGAGTCTCTTTAGACTATGTGAGTCTCTTCAGACTATGTGAGTCTCTTTAGACTATGTGAGTCTGTTTAGACTATGTGAGTCTGTTTAGACTATGTGAGTCTGTTTAGACTATGTGAGTCTCTTTAGACTATGTGAGTCTGTTTAGACTATGTGAGTCTGTTTAGACTATGTGAGTCTCTTTAGACTATGTGAGTCTCTTTAGACTATGTGAGTCTCTTTAGACTATGTGAGTCTGTTTGGACAATGTGAGTCTCTTTAGACTATGTGAGTCTCTTTAGACTATGTGAGTCTGTTTGGACAATGTGAGTCTCTTTAGACTATGTGAGTCTCTTTAGACTATGTGAGTCTGTTTGGACAATGTGAGTCTGTTTAGACTATGTGAGTCTGTTTGGACAATGTGAGTCTGTTTGGACAATGTGAGTCTGTTTGGACAATGTGAGTCTGTTTGGACAATGTGAGTCTGTTTGGACAATGTGAGTCTCTTTAGACTATGTGAGTCTATTTGGACAATGTGAGTCTCTTTAGACTATGTGAGTCTGTTTAGATTGTGTAAGTCTGTTCAAACTATGTGAGTCTGTTTAGACTATGTGAGTCATCTCAAACTATGTGAGTCTGTTTAGACTATGTGAAGTCCTAAATAGCATATATTAGTGTTTAGCTAATTCTTCAAACAGATTTTGTGGATTATATGGATGAAAGCATATTGCTCATTAGGGGGATGGATATTGAACAGAAAAATGACATCAGTGCTCACCTTCACTTCCCTTTTTTTATGCACACATGAAAATTTAAACCTATAAAGGTCAGCAATGAGCAAAGATACATCAATAAAAAAAATAATTAATTTAATTTTAACGTTAAAAAATCTAAGCCTGCGTTTTCATGTGAAATCGGAATGAATAGTTTTAAAAAATCATGTTAAACTACTCTTAACTGATTTAATAAATCACAATTATTGATAAAATTTATGCGCTGTAAATCAAATTAAGTGCTTTCTTTAATTAGACTTTTATAAAACATGCATAGGTAATAGATTGGGGAGGGGGATCGAAGCCTCCTTTCCTGCCCCCCCCCCCGGGAAATGACGACCCTAACCAAATATATCTAAACAAAAAGAAATGTGTTAAAATTTACAGATGTTTGTAAAAACAATCTCTGAACTAGGCGAAATCCTTTCTAAGCTAGCCGACATATTTTCTCAACTAGGCGACATATTTTCTCAACTAGGCGACATATTTTCTCAACTAGGCGACATATTTTCTCAACTAGGCGACATATTTTCTCAACTAGGCGACATATTTTCTCAACTAGGCGACATATTTTCTCAACTAGGCGACATATTTTCTCAACTAGTCGACGTTAATGTCGAACAGTTAAACAATTTAAAAAAAAGGTTATATTTATCTATTTCTCGTCATTTTACTGAATCCAAAGTGTCACATGATAGCACAAACAAATCATTCGACATGGAAGTTAATAGGAAATGAAGGCTACCAGTTAAATCAGTTATTTAATATGTAGAAAAAATCAAAGCAGTGCTAAAATTACTGGAATATACAGTAAGCTAAGATGATTTTTAATCTAGCACTGTTCTAAAACTATGAATACTAAAGAGAAAATTACAAACATTTGTTCAGATCAATAGATGAACGTACAAAATATCAATGAAATAGCTGTTAAGGAATTATAGCTTTTTTTAAGCATTTCAGTATTGTAATGTCTTCTGAAATTATTTTTATGTTTAAAACAGTTTAAATAATGTTGATCTTAACAATAAATGTATAGATACTTTTATCTCAATGGCATTAACTTAACATGAATAAAAGAAATGAACATCTCTTGATTACTTTGGTCGGTAAATGAGATAGATCCTAAACAAACTGTACCATAGTACAATACATAGACAACCTAATCCCCTTCTCCAGTCATCTAAAATTCATTCTAATACCAGAATTCTAAAAGGTTTCTCTCCACTTCTTACCCGAACCTAAAGTTAAAAAATAGCACTGTAGTGGGGGGGGGGTGGTGTTGGTGGTGTTGGTGCTATTTTGTATTAAATATCTAGGACTTGGTTGACACTGAAAACAAGACGTGGAAATGATTTGGGCAAAGTTCAATAGAACTTCATTGACAGATGATGATCAGCTTTCCTAACCCGGATGTTGATCAAACACAAAAAATAGTCTTTCTATTTATTAGTTTCCCTACATCGCAGGCGAATAAAAGAAAACATTGATAGTGACCAACATGTATTTGGCGGAGAGTATATCATTTTTATAGATGTGAATGTGTTTGATAGAAGCGAATATTTATGAATGTAATTTATTATTGAATTTATTTATAGGAGATTACTGTTTTTGAAAAAAAAATGTTTAGACAGAAATGAAAATGCGAACATTTTAAAATATTTATGTTTCCCAAAATTTTGACATCCATGTTACTCCGTTCTTTATTTTCAAATAATATATTGTACTTAGTACTTATTTCTCATCAAAATAATAAATTAAATAATACACACGATTATAACAACCATAATATACATACATAATTCTGTTAAATAAAAAAACAATGAGTGTATACATGGTATTAAGATATTTTTAGTCTATTCATGGTATTAAGATATTTTTAGTCTATACTTGGTATTAAGATATTTTTAGTCTATACATGGTATTAAGATAGTTTTAGTCTATATATGGTATTAAGATATTTTTAGTCTATACATGATATTAAGATATTTTAGTCTATACATGGTATTAAGATATTTTTAGTATATACATGGTATTAAGATATTTTTAGTCTATACATGGTATTAAGATAGTTTAAATCTTTACATGGCAGTGAGATATTTTATTTCAATTTGTTTTTGTTTGTTGTTATTACAAAATGTATAAAAACTCATTATGTTTTATTTATAATTCGTTCACTAACTTCTGATGTAAGTCAATACATAGTTGTTTTTTTTAATTCAACAACTAATAAATGAAAGTTAATTATCTCTAAAACTAAAGACAATCAGTTTGTTTAAAGAAGCTCCGTTTATTTCATAACAAATCTTGGAGAAGTCAACTACACTAAAAAAAACTGTTGACAATTGTAATGAATAGAGAAATGTAATGTTAAAGAGGCATATAATGAAATAGAACTGAGTTAAACATTGTATGAAATAGAACTGAGTTAAACATTGTATGAAATAGAACTGAGTTAAACATTGTATGAAATAGAACTGAGTTAAACATTGTATGAAATAGAACTGAGTTAAACATTGTATGGAATAGAACAGGTTTAAACAATGTATGAAAAGGACTAAGTAAAACATTATATGAAATGGAACTGAGTAAAACGTATGAAATGGAACTGAGTAAAACGTATGAAATGGAACTGAGTAAAACGTATGAAATGGAACTGAGCAAAACATTGTATTTTGTTTGATCACGTCGATAAAATTTCGGCATCTAATGGCTCGAGTTTGAATGATTGAATAAAAGAAAGGTAAAATGTTTGCAACAGAGAGAACAACAACATCGAAATGTTTAATAATAAATGAAAACGGTGTGAATAATAAACCAGCCATGCGTAGCAACCACAAAGACTAAACAAAAACTAACCATCAGATCTATGATACAATTTCTCCTCCATGATTTTATTAAATTTGCTTCACCGAGCAATAATTGAAATCAATATCTAGAATGATTCGATAGCCACAATCAAGTCGTTCCAGTTTCTGGTTTGATAACTATCCCCACAAGATCTTTTGTCTCATGTAAAAACATAAATTAAAAGAAACAATTCAAGTAACTTGGCATTTAATCCAATAACAATGAATATAGAGTGATATGCACTGATGATAAAAAGTAACTACATAATACAGGGTGGCCCAAAAGTAAGTTTACAGTTCTTAGACTTCCTTTTATATGGTTGAGCTTACTTGCTTAGTAATACCAATATTCCTCAGAGTATAAATGTATCGTACAGAAAAAGGTTTTTGGTTGATGATTGTAATTTATTTTATAGTGTAAAGCTAACTTTTTACTTGATATAATTTTTTTTATTTCAGGGTTAATGGCGAACTATTTAAATCAATATTCTACTTGATTACTGTGTTTGGGTCACCTTGAACAGTAAGATCTTATTTGATATTTTCACTATTTTTACCTCTGATCGAAGAATGAAAAATTTAAATAGTAACACAAAGATACTAATACATTTTATCTCTGCCCGCCGCATCTGCTCACCCCAACTTAAAGCCAGGGACCCAGTTAAGTGCTGGGTGGAGTTAGGGGCATTTTACCATGACCAGAAAAAAAACCCTTAAAGATGACCCTAGTGATATCACTGTAAGATCTTGCTTTATTGTTGAATGACTAAACATGTTGCAACGAACAAAAAAGGTGTTTTAGGTTTTGGATAATTAAGCTTGACGGTTTACTATCTCACCATTGGTGCTTTGCGCAGGTAATGACGCCTCTAAAGAAGAACCTTCCTTTGTTAGATATATTACATTCCCCTCTCTTATGGGCTTCTTCTCAATCAAGAAAACCAGCACGTCCAAGTATTTTATCTTTAATCTTGTTAATTTCCTAAAGGTCAGTATTCCTCTGAATACCGGGTAAAGAAAGAACGAGAACAGCACAATACAGCACCAAACATAACCATACAGCACATTATGATTTATCACATGACTGAGATATAAATAGTCTATGCTCGGTGACTTCGAGTTTCATGTGTATTCCAGCAGTTGTTGGTAATACGGTTATTTAAATCCACATCAATTTTTTGTACAAAATTTACCACAGTTTCTTTTAAGTAACACATTGTTTACAATTTTCAATTAATGTTCAGTGGCACCAGGCTGATAAAATGTTTGATTGAAATGTTTATTAGCACCAGACTGATAGAATGTTTGATTAAAATGTTTATTGGCACCAGACTGATAGAATGTTGGATTGAAATGTTTATTGGCACCAGACAGATGGAATGTTAGATTGAAATGTTTATTGGCACCAGACTGATGGAATGTTTGATTGAAATGTTTATTGGCACCAGACTGATAGAATGTTTGATTGAAATGTTTATTGGCACCAGACTGATGGAATGTTTGATTGAAATGTTTATTGGCACCAGACTGATAGAATGTTTGATTAAAATGTTTATTGGCACCAGACTGATAAAATGTTTGATTGAAATGTTTATTGGCACCAGACTGATAGCATGTTTGATTGATATGTTTATTGGCACCAGACTGATAGAATGTTTGATTGAAATGTTTATTGGCACCAGACTGATAGAATGTTTGATTAAAATGTTTATTGGCACCAGACTGATAGAATGTTTGATTGAAATGTTTATTGGCACCGGACTGATAGAATGTTTGATTGAAATGTTTATTGGCACCAGACTGATAGCATGTTTGATTGAAATGTTTATTGGCACCAGACTGATAGAATGTTTGATTGAAATGTTTATTGGCAACAGACTGATAGAATGTTTGATTAAAATGTTTATTGGCACCAGACTGAGAGCATGTTTGATTGAAATGTTTTTTGGCACCAGACTGATAGAATGTTTGATTGAAATGTTTATTGGCACCAGACTGATAGAATGTTTGATTGAAATGTTTATTGGCACCAGACTGATAGATGTTTGATTGAAATGTTTATTGGCACCAGACTGATCGAATGTTTGATTGAATTGTTTATTGGCACCAGACTGATAGCATGTCTGATTAAAATGTTTGTTGACAACAGACTGATAGAATGTTTGATTGAAATGTTTATTGGCACCAGACTGATAGAATGTTTGATTGAAATGTTTATTGGCATCAGACTGATAGAATGTTTGATTAAAATGATTATTGGCACCAGACTGATAGCATGTTTGATTGAAATGTTTATTGGCACCAGACTGATAGAATGTTTGATTGAAATGTTTATTGGCAACAGACTGATAGAATGTTTGATTGAAATGTTTTTTGGCACCAGACTGATAGAATGTTTGATTGAAATGTTTATTGGCACCAGACTGATAGAATGTTTGATTGAAATGTTTATTGGCACCAGACTGATAGATGTTTGATTGAAATGTTTATTGGCACCAGACTGATAGATGTTTGATTGAAATGTTTATTGGCACCAGACTGATAGAATGTTTGATTGAAATGTTTATTGGCAACAGACTGATAGAATGTTTGATTGAAATGTTTATCGGCACCAGACTGATAGAATGTTTAATTGAAATGTTTATTGGCACCATACTGATAGAATGTTTGATTGAAATGTTTATTGGCATGAGACTGATAGAATGTTTGATTGAAATGTTTATTGGCAACAGACTGATAGAATGTTTGATTGAAATGTTTATTGGCAACAGACTGATAGCATATTTGGTTGAAATGTTTATTGGCAACAGACTGATAGAATGTTTGATTGAAATGTTTAATGCTAACAGGCTGATAGCATGTTTGATTGAAATTTTTATTGGCAACAGACTGATAGAATGTTTGATTGAAATGTTTATTGGCACCAGACTGATAGAATGTTTGATTAAAATGTTTATTGGCACCAGACTGATAGAATGTTCGATTGAAATGTTTATTGGCATCAGACTGATAGAATGTTTGATTAAAATGATTATTGGCACCAGACTGATAGCATGTTTGATTGAAATGTTTATTGGCACCAGACTGATAGAATGTTTGATTGAAATGTTTATTGGCAACAGACTGATAGAATGTTTGATTGAAATGTTTTTTGGCACCAGACTGATAGAATGTTTGATTGAAATGTTTATTGGCACCAGACTGATAGAATGTTTGATTGAAATGTTTATTGGCACCAGACTGATAGATGTTTGATTGAAATGTTTATTGGCACCAGACTGATAGATGTTTGATTGAAATGTTTATTGGCACCAGACTGATAGAATGTTTGATTGAAATGTTTATTGGCAACAGACTGATAGAATGTTTGATTGAAATGTTTATCGGCACCAGACTGATAGAATGTTTAATTGAAATGTTTATTGGCACCATACTGATAGAATGTTTGATTGAAATGTTTATTGGCATGAGACTGATAGAATGTTTGATTGAAATGTTTATTGGCAACAGACTGATAGAATGTTTGATTGAAATGTTTATTGGCAACAGACTGATAGCATATTTGGTTGAAATGTTTATTGGCAACAGACTGATAGAATGTTTGATTGAAATGTTTAATGCTAACAGGCTGATAGCATGTTTGATTGAAATGTTTATTGGCAACAGACTGATAGAATGTTTGATTGAAATGTTTATTGGCACCAGACTGATAGAATGTTTGATTAAAATGTTTATTGGCACCAGACTGATAGAATGTTCGATTGAAATGTTTATTGGCAAAAGACTGATAGAATGTTTGATTGAAATGTTTATTGGCACCAGACTGATAGAATGTTTGATTGAAATGTTTATTGGCACCAGACTGATAGAATGTTTGATTGAAATGTTTATTGGCACCAGACTGATAGAATGTTTGATTGAAATGTTTATTGGCAACAGACTGATAGAATGTTTGATTGAAATGTTTATCGGCACCAGACTGATAGAATGTTTGATTGAAATGTTTATTGGCACCAGACTGATAGAATGTTTGATTGAAATGTTTATTGGCACCAGACTGATAGAATGTTTGATTGAAATGTTTTTTGGCACCAGACTGATAGAATGTTTGATTGAAATGTTTATTGGCACCAGACTGATAGAATGTTTAATTGAAATGTTTATTGGCACCAGACTGATGGCATGTTTGATTGAAATGTTTATTGGCAACAGACTGATAGAATGTTTGATTGAAATGTTTATTGGCACCAGACTGATAGAATGTTTGATTGAAATGTTTATTGGCACCAGACTGATAGCATGTTTGATTGAAATGTTTATTGGCAACAGACTGATAGAATGTTTGATTGAAATGTTTATCGGCACCAGACTGATAGAATGTTTGATTGAAATGTTTATTGGCACCAGACTGATAGAATGTTTGATTGAAAGGTTTATTGGCAACAGACTGATAGCATGTTTGATTGAAATGTTTATTGGCAACAGACTGATAGAATGTTTGATTGAAATGTTTATTGGCACCAGACTGATAGAATGTTTGATTGAAATGTTTATTGGCACCAGACTGATAGAATGTTTGATTGAAATGTTTATTGGCACCAGACTGATAGAATGTTTGATTGAAATGTTTATTGGCACCAGACTGATAGAATGTTTGATTGTAATGTTTATTGGCACCAGACTGATAGAATGTTTGATTAAAATGTTTATTGGCACCAGACTGATAGAATGTTTGATTGAAATGTTTATTGGCAACAGACTGATAGAATGTTTGATGGAAATGTTTATTGGCACCAGACTGATAGAATGATTGATTGAAATGTTTATTGGCACCAGACTGATAGAATGCTTGATTGAAATGTTTATTGGCAACAGACTGATAGAATGTTTGATTGAAATGTTTAT
>JAGDYQ010000137.1:2021206-2067604 GCA_021962125.1 Bulinus truncatus | reverse complement strand
ACATACTTCCTGATTCATTTAACTGACTGGTGCTGACTATAGCTGGATCATTCCATGGAGATGAATCTGGAGAGCTTGATAATGGCCAACCTGTGCACAAAAAAAAAAAAAAAAAAAAAGCTTTATAGCAAAAACAATAGCTGATGTAAAATCTAACAAAATCAGCTTAAAATTTTGAAAAAAAATCACTTACTTTTATTTAAATGCTGACTCTGTTGTGAAAACAATGAGGTGGGAACCTGCTGTACCTGCTGCTGTTGTTGTGCTTGTGGTTGCTGGTGGGGAATAGAACCAAAGCTGATGTTTATATTGGGCAGCATTGAGCGTAGCTGTTCTTGCATGTCTTTCATATTATATAAATCTCTCTGAAACAGAAAGTTAACTAACTTAGATAGCTCTCAAATTTCAAGCGTTTCTGATACACTACCAGTCAATTATTAAGTGAATTGACAAACTTGAGCAAAGTTAATTTTTTTTTTTTGCTAATTGATAAAAAAATTGTTTTAATTTGTTTGATAAGCTGAAATAACATGCAAGGTTGCAGCGAAGATGAGATAGTAAGCAGCAGAGCACATAACAGATTCAAATTTTGTTTGGTCCCAGATGATATCACTGCACACACAGCTAGAAATGGGTACCTGACATAAATGGGAAAGTAAGATGGCGATGCAGTGTACTAGACAATCAATCCCATCATATGCTATGGCTATGATAGCTACTAGAAATCTAATACTTGTGTTCCATGATGCTGTGAAACCAAACTGATCATAGGTTCTTACAGTCCATCATGCATTTTACAAACTGTCAATACAAGACATACTTCTTGCAATTCTGAGGTGTAACTAGGGAGGAGGGAGCGGGGGAGTCCAAATTCGAAAGTCCCCCCCGGTCCCCAGCTTGAGGGGAACCCCAAACATTTTTTTTTTTACATTAAATAATAAGTACATTAGCTCATATCATGATGTCGAATGTCAAAATGCAGGGACCCCAAAGAGGCCAAGCTCCATGCCCCCCCCCCCAATCCCTAGGTTCGGAACTGAACATCTAGTTTATCAGTTCTTGATGAATACTAATACTAAAATGTGGCTACCAAAATGATATGAAATTTAAATAAATAAATAATAAAAAAAAAAGAATCCAATTAAAAGTTTTTTTATTACAAAACCTAAGAAATAAAAAAAGTTAAATAAATAAAACTCACAGATCCTAAGATAAAAAAAATGTTAACTATGGAGATATGTTAAAGACAAAATGTTACTACATCTAAAAAAAAATTAGAATAACTTGCATACATCAGTGATTGAAGCAACAATGAAATATCATTCTAGTGAAAGAATGATTAAATAATGCAGAACACAAAACCAGTTGAAATATTTACTCAAATATAACCATCAACATAGCCCCCATTTAATTATAGGAAAAAGTCGCTACATAAATGAATCAACACCCTATCACATCAAATTAATCTTATAATCTTAAACTAACTGTTCATTTCGTAACAAATGAAAACTATAACCCAAAACTGTCACTAGCAAACCACAAATACTAACAGGAAAGCTGTGACATGAAACAATAATTTGTGAAGTACTTTATTTACCTGAGACTGTTGTTGGTGTTGTGACGAATGCAGGTCAAGAGGCATACTATGATAATGTAAGGGAGCGAATCTCTGTGCATTGAGAGAAAAATGGGGCAGAATGTCTGGCATTTTGGAATTGGTTATATCTGCAAATGTTATAAATACTGGTTAGTGATAAAACAAAAAACTGGGGAATAATATAAATACAATAAAACATTGGTTTATGAAGATCTTGAGTAATGAGCAACAAATGTGGATAGTTTTAGTCTGGGGTCATATGTAATGTCTTGGATTGTAAAGCTAGCCACACAGTGAAGTATAATAATTTTTCACTGTATAAAATAGGAGCAGTGTGTCTAACACTTTATTTGCACATTTTGGGTTTGAATGATAACATTTACTGTTATGTTGTAACAATTACACCTAAGTCTTAGAGGTAATCAATCCTTCATGTCTATCTAAATGTTTTCCCAGAAAATTAAGTGAATAGTATAGTATAGTGTTTGTGAAGCCATAATTTGTAAAAAAAAAAATTTTCACATTTGTTTAAACCCCAGTTTAATAAAAAGCATCATTTTTAGTTATATTTAGTGTATATTATACGCCCATTTACTTTTCTCCTCGTTTTTCCAGAGGCTGTATAGAAAATCATTTAAACACATTTTATTGAAATAAAACTAAAATGTGTAGCGTTTCATTTAAAAAGGACTAACACAGAAAGATATGGGCTTGAACAATAGATTACACATCAACCCATTACTACAGACCTCAATGGATGTATGGTAAATTTCTACTATGCCAGTGGTTCTCAAACGTTTACGCTTCGCGACCCACAATGACAAATGTTTTTGATTCACGACCAAACCTGGAAAAAAACTGTCTTCACGACCCACCTGTAAAAAAAAAAACTATGAAAAAAGAAAAGATAATAAAAGCGTTATTATTTCATAAATAAATTTTCCCCTTTTACAATATAGAGAAACATCATTTGAAAAATGCATTTGTATGGATTATCGTTTCACTAGTTATAAATTTAAATTAAGTGGCTACCCACCTGACATTCATCAAATGGTAGGTGACCACACTTTGAGAACCACTGCAGAATGCTTTCACTACTTTACATTTTTTTTAACTGGGTTTTTTTTTTTACTTGTTATCAGAATGCTTTCACTACTTTACATTTATTTTAACTGATTTTTTTTTTATTTGTTATCAGAAGGCTTTCACTACTTTACATTTATTTTAACTGGGTTTTTTTTTTACTTGTTATACTGTATTTGTTTTTTTTTTTTTTATTGTCATTTTATTTTGTGCATAACAGAATTTTGCATTTTATCTTTATTCCTAATCTTTTCCTATATGTGATAAGGTATTTTAGAGGTCATTCTTTCCAAATATTGCCTTTAAGTAATGTGTAAGGAAAGCATCAGCCTAAAAATATTGCATCATTTACTATTTTTAAGAGCTCATTTCTTGGCTGATTTGTTTCATCCCACTTAAAGACTTTTGCTTTAGCCCTTGTAAAATTTGTTTACATGGTCTAGAATTTTTTTTAATTAAAATACTTTAATATCAAATAAGTCATTAAATTAATTCTGGTGATGTCATGATTGTAACATGATTATATAAATATATCTATTAAAAATGTGAAGCAGAATCCGATTGTTTCCATGGGTATTTAGACTTATATCACCAATGATGAAAACATTTAAAAAGAGAAAATTCTGTCCAACAACATACCAGGTCGGAAATAATGCTGCTGTTGCAGTTGTTGCTGTTGTTGTATATGAGACATTGAGAAGCCTGGGGGTAGACTTCTTAATAGAGTATTGTTTTGTAATGGAGACTGAGACAACGGATGTGGAGGATAGCTTGTTTGTGGAGGGGATCCTAGACGGTTCTGTGAATGATGTAAAAGATTGAGGTGCTGCTGTTGCTGCATTCCATTTTCTTTTTCAATCAAGTCTGCCAAGCCTTTAAATGATTCTGCGCAGGGATCAAAACCTTAAAAATAATAATAATAATATAAATCAACCAATCTTCATTACTTAACACGGTATGTCATAAAGTTAGTATATTTTCTAACATGAAAAAGAAAAGCAGACTGGCAAATCTACCTATATAATGTTTAACCAAAATGTGTATATCTTTATCTATTGAAGAGCTCGATTTTAACACAGTGTAAAAAGATTAGCATTAAATAGCGATACTATCCCTTGAAGTAAAAAAATAAAGATAGCAACTCTTGATCCACATCTACCTAGATATAAAAAAATCCCCACTACCAGCTACATGTTATAACAAACACCATATTCAATAATTTGCAAGGAGAAATTACACCACTCATAAAAACTACAGATTCATAGTAAAAATTTCTTTTTAAACTCAGCAACTGGGGCTAATCTTATGTCTTACTGGACCAGTCAAGAATATTTTTACTTGCTTTTATATTTATTTAATGCATAAAAAGATAATATATATATATATATATATATATATATATAATATACATTTCAACCCAATAATTCAGACATAGAATAAAAAAAAACAAAACAATTATTTACCTAGATCATCTTCTGGTGGTAACTCTTTACCTTTTAAACCAAAAGCTTCAACCCAATCTGTACAAGTTGACACAGGAAGTGTATCAGCCATCTCCTGATTTACTAGTGATACATTTGGCATTTCTGTAGATTAAAAACAATGAATACCAAACAAAGTTTCTAAAAGACATTACGTCATTTGATATAGAAAATACATTTTTAGATAAAAAAATAAACTGCACTATACTTTTCCCCCTCATATTTAGATAAATTCAATGTATAAGATTTATTAAGTATATGTTAATATAAACTTAAACTCCCTGTTAATTTAAATCAGACAATAATTAACTTCAAATTTTGCTAAATTACTGACAAATGCAATAGACAAATATATATTGTAACATTACCAAAAAATAAAAGACCTTGGGCACTGTTGGCTTCTTGTAATCCAGACCTTCTATTTGAACCAATAGCACCTACTGTTGAGCTCAAGTCAGCTGGTTGCTGTGGCTGTACAAATAAAAATATTTCTGTTTACACTTTCATCAAAACAAAATATTATAAATCATAAAGGCTAAACAATAAATAAAATACAACCTCTCAATAATATAACACGGATGAGTGACCTAAATTATGCACCTGTTTTAAGTCCCTTACCCAAAGCTTTACATTGTTACAATTTTCGTAATGTTCAAAATTTCTTTTTGAATTGTTTATTATGTGATTAGTATCAAAAGGACCACAATACATGGTTTTTAATCTCTCCAGACTGAAGAATAAAAAAAAGTCAGCAATTAAAAGACATACCTGCAATTGTGTATTAGTTAATGGTATAGAATTTGAATTTGATGGGTTTATTGGTGAAGGAGCTGTTGTATTTGAGCTTCCTGCTCTAGGTGACACAGGCTGACTGGGATTAGGATTCGGAAGTGGAAGACCTCTGTGATTAGTCTGCTCAGTCTGTGGGGAAATTGAATTTTTATCGACATCTCCTGGTGGTGTTGATGACGGAGATCTATTGCCACTTCCTGTATTTATTTGACTATTTGAACAAATTGACATTTTAATTATTCATTTATTAAATTAAAAAATTTTAAAAGTAACTACTGTACTTTGAATTGTATTAAGATTAATTAACATCTACAGTGATCAATATTTAGATATTAATTTATCACAATACCATAAAGTGTAAGTTGAATAATCGTTCATTCATAATAACATTTTAAATAATGTAAATTAAAAATAAAATATGCGCTTACTTTTGTAAAAGACTTTCCTCATTACTACTGAGAGTGTTACTGCCTCTCTGTCGCCCATTGCCAACTGCACGGTTTACATTACTACCTCCTCCACTGCCAGGTGGTGTATTCGTTCTATGCTGAAGTTTACTATTTTGACCCTACAAAACATGTATTGAAACATTACATCTCAAATATAACAACTGTATAAAAATCTCATTAACAAATGCATTAAAAACATTTATCAGGCATGAAAGAAGAAAATTGTAAAGAATATTTATATCCAGCTAAATGATCTAGAAAGAATTTTTCACAGATAAAATACAAAAACGGCTAGAAGTAATTGGAAATCTATCTTATTTTTACCAACAGAATATCTGTTAAATTTTATTCTAAATATTATTTCAATGATATACACCAATGCCACACTGCATTAAAAAAGATACCTGTGTTCTATTAACGTTGTTTGAAGAATGGTCATTTTTCGTTCCATGTACATGCGCAGGTGAACCACCTGCACTGTCTAACACAGGCCAAACAGAATTAGAATTATTGAAGTGGGCATGCCCATTCGCTGCTCCACCAGTATGATTATGAACAGGATTAGGTAATAAAGGCCCAGTGTTTGATAATGTATGTTTGATATCACCAGTCATATCCATCAAAGATGGTATAACCTCTGCATTCTCTATTGCCTGGGGTGATACAGATTTTTTTCTGAGAAAAAAATAAAATAATGATAATTAGTTAACATAAGTAATAAAGCACAAGATGGTTCAAATGACTTGAAAAAAAATACTTACATTTTATTATTTGCTATATGATGATTATTTGCTGAATTCTGAGCATTTAAAAACTGTTCTATTAGCATTTGTTCATACTCTTGATGTTTTCTAGAAATACAAGTATTAATTAGTTGAAGAATAAAATTAAAATACATGTAAAAGTTAAAATGCTTGTAAAAAAAATTTTAAAGGAAATATTATCAACTTGCCCAGCTTGCATTTCATCTTTTGTAAAACTAGCAGCTTCTTCACCAAGTTCATGTAAGTACATACAATCCTGTAATATTTCATATAAGTAATAAAAGACCTTTTTGATTAAAGCAAACAATTTATAAAACTTATTTGTTTTAATCTGATGGTGTATTAGAAGAGAATTTACTAACAATGACCCATGTGTTTTATTTGAAAAGCAAACCATCAGTAATTTGAATAGGAATCCCCCACCTGAGGATTAAAATTATGTAAGGTGGACTGAATTGTTGATCTATACTATTGCTGGTCTTATGTGGCTCTAAAAGCCACATCCAGCTAACTATTAAGATTTTACTTATTTGACATATTTATAAAAAAACCAACCATGTTTAGTAACTTAATTACTGTAATAATGTGTTTAAAAAATTATTTTAATAGCACATAAAATCAAGTAATACTTTTAAAGAGTTGAAGGAAGATTACATAAATTATTTAAAGTAATTCTGATGGAGGTAACGAATATGATTAGTTGAAAGGGAAGTTTTCTAAAGCTAAAAAGAAAAAATATAACAGATTTTAGTATAACAATATTTCCCAGTATTTTAACTCTCAACCATCGTAGCATTGGCTTTTCGATCACTGGTGATCGACGATTTTTTATGTTATAATTCTTTATATTTTTACTTTTGATCAATTTATTTTATGTTTTGTTATAAAAAAATGAATATTTTAGTAAAAAATACAACATTTTACACATTTTTTACATTTTAAATAAAAAAAATATTAAATAAAAGTCTCGTGTTTACGTCACAAACTTCGGGATGATGGTCGCCATTTTGTCACTTTTACGACAGTCCTCTTTTTATTAGCGTCTCAATTTTTTAAAGAATTATGGATATGTATTCATCTTCCGACGATGAAAATGACTATATTTCAAGTGAGGATGAAGTTTGGCTTGAAGAGGAAGAAGAAGAAGTCAGTGAAACTGAAAATATACATCGATTTTCCACTAAACAAGTCAACAATGGAAGGTAAACATTAGTCTTAGTGGCAAAGCCGAAACGCATGATGGCAATTTTTTTCAATTTTTTTTTATTTTGTCAATTGTATATTCATTAGTAGATATTTATAGGTATCAAAACATTTACAAAAATTATGTTAGTTTAACTATTTATATAATTAAAGGTACATTTTCCACACATTCATTTATAATTCATATTTTGTTTAGGGCCATAGTAAATGTAACTTTCTTTTGTTTACATTGGTAACGTATTTTTTTTTCACATTTGAACAAAACAAAAGAAATAATTCAACAATTTTAGATGGCTAATTTATTACTGAATATTTTGTTGAATAAATTTTTAACAAAATATCATTGTTTCATTTAAAAAAAAATGTTTCTAATGTTACTACATCTTTTTATCTTCAGTTATGATGACCAAGATTCTGGACCTCCATATGCTTTGCCACCCTTCAAACCTGAGAGAACTCCTGGAGCTCATTTTCCAGTCATTTACAAGACAAGACAGAAAAAAGTATCTGACTCCTCTGTCCATTTTTTCTCTGTTTTTACTTCAACTTTGGTCAGAGAGCTATGCAACACTACTAATCAGAATGCTGCATTTATTGGACCAACTAAACCAGCCATGTACAAAAACTGGACAGATGTAGGTGAAGAAGAATTTATGAGCTTTATTGGACTTTTAATGTACATGGGGATGATACAAGCTCCAAATGTTCAGTCTTACTGGAACAAAAAAGTTTATTCAATGGACTATGGGCAAGAGCCTTTATGACCAGGCCACGTTTTGAACAAATACTTAGTTTTTTGAAAGTTTCAAACCGAAACACCCGAAAAGGCAGAGGATAAATTGACTAAAGTTAGTGTTGCGTGTCCTTTTTCTATATACTTCACACATGTTACGTGCTCTTTGGTTATGCTCAATAAACTTCTCAGGCCCTTTGGTTTATGTTATGAGTTGTCTTTAACAAACTAAATAATTTAACTTAGTTTCACTCTATTTCCCCTCAACAAAACCCAACCAAATCATAAGAAACATTATTATAAAAACACAGAAAAAAACCATAACGACAATTTAAACCAGTAATTTCCCCCAACTGACTAACTACAACCTCCCTAAACCCACACCTTAATCCCTCCAACCTCCACAACTACAACCAGCCCTATTACCACAACCACACACTCTTCATAAACTTCTAGAGCCACTTCATAACCAGACCCCCACCCACCTCTTCCCCCGCCCTAAGTCACCTCTTATAAACTAATTCTGATACTATATTAAAAGAAGAGCCGCCACTCTTTCAATAGTTTGACATAGAAAACAGAAATATACACCGACCTAATATTTCAATTGAGAACGAAGTAGAAACAAAGGAAGATATTCATTTCGTCAGTATATTAGAGATAAACCAACTAAGTGGGGGATGAAATTATGGGTGCTCGCGGATTCTGTTACTGGATATACATATGATTTTGATGTTTATTTGGGTAAGTCTGAAACTTTATCACCATTTGGATTAGCTTATGGGGTAATGAATTTAATAACTTCCATTGTTAATCAAGGCTATCGTTTGTTTTTCGACAATTTTTATACTAGTTTTGTTTTAGTAAAAGATTTGTTAAAAAAAGGTGTATTAGCCTGTGGTACCATTTTGACTACTAGAAAAGGATTTCCTACTGAATTAAAAAATGTAAAACAATGGGAAAAGACTTCAAAGAGATGGGTTAGGAAAGAGGAAACTTTAACAATGCAGTGGAGGGATAACAAAACAGTATCTTTGGTTTCTACAATGCATAAAGCTAATTCTTTTAATTCAGTCATGAGACGAAATAAAAAAATGGGACTTTTGAAAAATTAGAAGTAAGACAACCACTTTTAGTCAAGGATTATAATATTAATATGGGAGGGGTAGACAAAAGTGATCAACTTTTAAATAAATATAATATGCTTAGAAAAACAAATAAATGGTGGAAAACTTTATTTTTTCATTTTGTTGATATTGCTAGGGTAAATAGTTATATTCTTTTTCAAGACTGGAGGAAACAAAATCCAGATATTATTGAATTAAATAGACCAGCAAGATATAGTCAGATTACACAATAGAGTTAATTAGACAGTTAGGAAAGATTGATGACTTAGATGAGGTTCCGACAGCGACAGCATATAAAATAAAAACTAATCATCCTATTTTACCTGTAATGGTTCCTTCAAAGGAAAGAAAAAACTGTAAATTATGTTATTCACTTTATAAACTTGAAAGAAAAACAAGAACTAAATGTTCTGCATGTGATACTTTCTTATGTTTTCAAGATGACAGAAATTGTCTTTTACTTTATCATAAATAACATTTAAAGTAATTATCAATTCATTTAAATGTGTTTCCTGTCACTTAATAATAATATATAAAATTTTAATGATCAATTTTGTCTAGTCTAACATTGTACTTATTGTGTGAGAATTATGTCTTTTTTTCACACTAGAGGCATCAGTCCTTATTTTTTTTATTTTTTCAATTTTCTATAGTATCATTTATAGTGGAATAAAAAAAAATTGTCAAAATTTTAAGTCCAAATTTGTTTATGTGTTGTATAAATGAATAATGTTTATGTAAATAATAAAGATTTTGTTTAAATTCTTCATACTTTTTTTTTTCTTACTGTTTGTGATGTATTTGTATTTTTAGTTTAAAAAAATAATAAAAAAATCATTTACACTATAATTTTACAAAATTAAAAATTTCTATTTTATATAAAAAGTTTTATATCATTAAATAGCTTATTCATTTCTGAATTCAGTGATATATAACATCACTAGGTAGCTTATAACATAATGAAAAATGTTTAGTTTTACAAAACACCCTGCAATCAGCTTAAAAAAATGGCTGAAAATGAACAATGGTTGAGGTTAAGAGTCTGTAGCAAGAGACTAAAAAATTTATAGAAAAAAAAAGGCTGCTGATGAATGCATGTTGGCACTTTGGACATTCTTGAATATTTTCTTTTCATTTGATTCTGACATTTAAAAGGAATACAAATCAGAACTCCGTTGATATGACAACTAGAAAACTCAGTGTTCATTAATAATAAAGCATACTGAATCAATATGATAAAAATGGGGCAGCATATCTGCCTTAATCCCACTTCTACAGCACTATTGAAGTGTTTAAGTTTTTTTTTTATTTTTTATTTAATGTATAGTTTTTTAATAGTTTTAGCACCTAATACCAGCCATACATATTTTAAAGATACCTTCAACTCTTATTAATAATGAAGTATACAGAATCGATTTAACTTGAAAACCAGACATTTCACTGATTAGCTGCAAATAGAATAGGGGCAGCTTATCCGACTAATCCCTCTTTACCATTCTACAGCACTAATGAAGTGTGTCAATAGCTCATGTTGTATAGCCTTAACTGGCTTTATAAGATATATCTAAAAGACTTTTACGGTAGGTTTATGAACCATCCAGTAAGGTTGAATTATTTCATCAAAATGCAACCAATAAACAAAATCCACAAACAATGACAGCATTTTTTTAGGTAATAAATTTACAAAAAAAAAACAACTAATTCCTAATTCCACAAAAAGTTAATTTATGGACTCAAATCATTAAAATATGGTTTTATCATTCATAAATTATGTGTGACGAATTTGAGCTTTCTCACTAAATTAGAACAGGTCTGAAATTAAGTTCCAGGATTTGTTGACAGACAAACAAATACAGCCACAGAATGTGAAACTAATTTAAGTTTGTAAAAAAACGACAATGATGAGCACAATAAAAGGCAACTTACATTTTTCTGACAATGTGAGCCTTTTAAAAAATGACTGCAATATTTTGTAGTGCCTAGAGATGTTTTTAATGTTCGCCCTTCCACATGGACATTATTTACAGTTAAAATTGCCCTCAATGCATCTTCTGGCTTAACGTAAGTAACATAGGCACTTGCACTAGGACCCTGAGAGGAAAAAAGCAAAAGATATTTCAGCTTTATTCAAAACAAATTCCAAACAAACTGCTAAAAATACAATCTCTATGTAATTTCTAAAATTACTTTATGAATATTATTTACTTTGAATGATGTAGGATCTTAATGAAAACAAGCCGTTGCATTTGAAACATTCATTTAATTTTTTTTTTTATTTCATAAAGATTTAGTTTTTAAGATAATTGGAAACTTGCAGAAAGAAAAAATAATATCTGAAGTATTATTTTAATTCACACAACATGTACAACAAAAGTAAAATTAGCCATGGTCTCACACCTGAGAGCCAGCATAAGAAGTGCTCTGATTTATCACCACTTTATGAATCTTCCCAAACTTGCCGAAATATTCATGTTTTTTAAGCACTTCAGGATCTGCTAAACGAGGAGACAGACCTACAACAAACACCAGGTTTCTCTGTACAACCCTGACAAGACAAACAGTATCTATCTTTACTTTTTCATTCATTTCATTTCTGATTAATTAGGCTGCAACTATAATCAAGGATTTTTTTTCTTTAAATGAGTTAATTACTTGCCAGAAATATTTTAGAAAAACTTTTTTGAAAGGGCTGAAAATAGTAATTGTACCTGACGTTTGCTAGGTGCTTTCTATTCTCTGCAGCCTTCTGTTTTCGTTGAACATCTTTTTGTTTCCTTTCTTTCTTGATGTTTTGTAATCTAATAAATAAAACATGCATTAAGAGAGGACATCCAGACAATCACATCAGTCTGCATAACATTCAGAGCTAAGGACAGTACTCTTTTCCTTGAAATATACAACCTAAGAAACAACTCACTCATCCTCTGTCAAAGGTTTGAACTCTGCAGGGTCCTCTGGGTACTGCTTCCTACATGCTGGACACAAACCATTCTCATCTGTTCGAATTCTGTGCCAGCAAAAACGGCATATCTGGGCAGAAGCAGTTAAAAAAAATTCGTTCAGTAAAATGTTTTTTTTTTATAAATAGAGAATACACGGGTTTACTACTTTAAATCTCAAAAATTTGTTACCTGATATCCACAGGTACATGGAAAAAAGCTGTGATCGTCAATCTCAAGTGCTTCCATGCACAAGGGACACTGAAAAATACATTAAGGTATAGAAACAGAGTAATGAAAACTATTATTCAAGTTGAATAAACATGCATTGGTTTATTACTTCTATGACTTATATAAATATATAAACTCACTTCAGCTGGCTCATCTGACATTCTTCAGCAAGTAGCAAGCAACAATTTTTTGATTCTGAAAAAAAAAAAACAACACAAGTTAAAAATCTACTTTGCTAATTTTCCTAAAGATAACACAGAGCTATTTTTTTATAGTTTGTAAAATTCTTTCAAATCCCCATTCTTCATTGTCTTTCAACTGCTTTTGTACCATTCATTATTCTATATTTTACTGGCTAATTGTCAAAAGCGTATTATTTTATTAAACACTGAGCCAAACACCCAAAAGGCAGTCTGAAACAAATGCCAAAACTTTCAAGCATAAGTATTCTTTCTTTCATTAGGATTTTTATTTTGTAAAGTTTATTTTTTTTTTTACTTAATTCCTCTATTTATACATATTAATTAAATGGTATTAATAAACTAAATGATATTTATTTCCGAAACATGCTTTCTGTTTTATTAGTTTGGTAAATATCAACAAAATATATTTCTGAAGTTTGCTTTCTTTACTAGTTGTTTATTTTTGAGGAAAAATGAGACACTTTGTACAAGAGATGTCAATAAATAGATCTAAGCCCTTGAATAAAATCTTGGAGACCCAACAATCACAAACTTTACTGAATAGTAACCCAGACTATATTTTAACCATGCAAGCAACAAAAAATATTAACAATGGCAATAAGAACATGACCAATGTTAGGAAATTTAGTTAACTCAAAAGCATAACAATTACACAAAGTGTTAAGATTATTTAGGCAGCTCTAACAAGCCAGATAATCATTTCCCAGCAAGAAAGGTATAATAATAATAAGAATACTATAACTTAAAATTATTTTTTTTCTTTACAATGCTAAAATAGCTCTGTTGGCAGAAATGAATTGCCTTTTAGTAGTCACTCATGACACTATATAGCAAGGGTGGCCAAATGCGGATCATCGATAGGTTTTTGTGAGTTTCTTGAATAACCAGTTACCTTTATTATAAAATTACCCGTGGACACTTAATTTTAATAAACCAAATATGGTGGGGCTCTTCAAACAATTTTTTACTATATACAAAGCTAGACTGCAGCTCTCATGTGTCGCCACCCCTGCTATACAGTCAATGTCAAAGATAGCCAAATCCTGCTCTTGGAGTTCTTAGTTGTTAAATGATGTTCTCATTGAATCATTATCACATTGAGCAAGCTGCTGTGTACAGCTGATGATTCATTCCATTCCAGATATGTTATATTTAACTGATAAATGAATGCAATATTGTAAATTAAAGTTTTTTTTCTTTTATCAAAATTACGTATGATATTAAAAAAAAAAATGTCGTATGAAAGTGAAAGAAACGCCAAAACTGAATCAACCATTTGTAGATCCTCAATACCTGTATCGCCACTCTATGAAAATGAGACCCCCTGATATAAAAAAAAATATAATTCTAAACATAGATGACTACCACAGATAATTAGGAATAATAGACTGAGCTGGCAAGAGAAAAATAACATTACAGTTCTAAAGAAACAATTCACATAATAGCTAATTTTCTTCACAAGGTCATCCCAGTCCTAAGCTTAGGCCCTAAATTTTACAGTGATGATTTTGAAAATTCACTCTTTATTCTATTGTTTATGGATTTGCTTCAAATCAATTTTTTTTCTTCTGCATTGATTTATGTGTGTGTTTGTGACATGTTTATGAACCATTATTCCTCTTGGGTTGTAATAAAGAGTTAAGACAGTTTGTTTTTGTGCAGAAATAATTTAATTTGCTTACAAATAACTTTAAAAGGCTGTGGCTTTGCTATTCTGACATATCTCAGTATACACTCATTCTGACACATGTACATGGTGATTGCTTGTAATTTACCAATATAACATTTCTTTATGCAGCTGTCTGTGTAAGCAGGTACCAGGGGTACAGCCAGTATGTGGGGAAAAGCAGATGGAGCTAGCAACAGGTCAGACTCTTGCATTGGTAATAAGTGCTGACTATGTATAGTAAGACATATGGGGTAAGCACCTCAATTGAATTTTGTTGTTAAGAAGATACATTATGTTGTAGTTGTTGGTTTTTGCAAGTAACTGACTATAATTTGTGTATTGAGAGAAAGGTGTCATGTAATTAATGATACCGAGTTTATTGAAGGTCGTCCCATAATTAAGAATATGGGTTTAGTTGCTAAGGTACCTTAATCTTGTGGGAAGATTGATTTGATGACTGGATTTTCCTAATTTACATTTAATTGATTTCTTTTATATAAGAAGCAAATGATGTATGCATAGATTTATTCTGTTAAATATAAATGTTACATGATGTAATAATTTTGGTTTTGATTTTGGAATAGTCCTAAAAGGATTTTATTTTGTGCTTTGGGTTTTCTTTGAAAATGGGGTGTGTGTTAGTGACAATGTTTGTATGGAGGTATGCTTGATTAATCAAGGTACAAAATGGTCGAGGGGGGATCAGTGGTTGACCATGGTGATAGAATGTAATCAAGGAAGACATGATAGTGTATTTGTAGTAAACGAGTGAACAAGAGGAAGTGGTGGTAGAGCCTTCAGACAGTGAGGTTGTATAATTATGTTAGAGAATTAAGCTTAAGATTGATTAATATTATTTCTAAACTAGTTTAGGTAAAAAAAAATTCACTACCGTTTTTGCATCATACTTAATACATTTAAGTTTACTTTTCATAGTTAAAATTAAAAAAGAATATTTATGAAAAAAAAAGAAAGATGGCAATCATGAAGATCGAACCATAAACTACATTGCATAGAGGCTCAATTACACTGAACACTTGGCTTAAGGAAATTTTAAAAATTGGATTTGTAAAGAATAAATAAATACAAAACTAAAACGGATTCTGATTGATTGATACAAAGCACATTAAGATTGGCTGGAGTCTAAATAGTTAAACACTTAAGGATCCACTTTTCGCACTTTGTCCAAATAGACACTCCCACTTAGAAATTATAAACATGAATAGATTTTTAAGTTAACTATTTTAATCACATTAAAGACCATTCAATGCTCTTAAATTTGATAAATAATACTGTGTGAATAGTTTAAAAATGATCATATAACAATTTTTTTAAAACAACTATAAGAATCAAGGGTCACAAGGGTGAAAAAGACACCCCATCCAGACTGTACAAATAATTCAGCACTGAATGAGTTAAGATACAGGCCTAACTTGGGATAAATATTGAGCCTGAGTGTAGACCTGAGGGTCTCTGATTCTATCTCCAGTGAGAACCAAGGGAATTTTTAGGGTCATGGTGAAATTTCCATCTTTGTCTACCATGGTGGCTTCTTGGCCATTACACACCTGGATGTGGTGAGGATTAAAGAAGGGCACTACAAAACCTAAAAAGTGTCCCATTTAGGGGAAAATTTTTTTAGAGGGACAGATGGTCTTGTGATACAACACTTCATTTGTCTTGAGAATCTATGGTTCGATCTCTGTGAGGACCAATGGATATTTCAGGTCGTGGTTTAAATCCCTGTTAAATCTCATGTGGTGCCTCCTAGGCCATTGCACTATCGGCTAGGGTGGGGATGAAAGACGGACACTTCAAAAACAGTCACATAAGTGGTTTTAAAATCAAAGAGATGTCATATCATCCATACAGGGACACACAGGCTTGACTAAAAAATATATTGAAAAATAACTTTTAATTTATGAATAACTATATGTTACTAGCATGGACATGATTTACATGTAATTAGCGTAAAGGGCTTGAGTGTTAATTAAGGCAAGGCTATGGCATAGGGTATAGCCTATGGCTTTATAAAAAGTTGAAAAGGTACTTCAATTTTGTTTCACAGGACGGGTATTTCACATCTCTGGCATCTGATTATTAATACATGAGCTTTGATAAAGTTCACAATATTTAAATATCAAATGTATATAATATAATAAAACATCAAATTATGTATGTTTTCTTCAGTTACTTTTTTATATCATATGTAACTCGTAAGCCAGTAAGCCTTTCACACTTTAAGCCACAAAATGATGCATCATACTAGGAAATCTGCATACAAAGAAACAAGGGAATCTTAAGGAAGAAAAGCTTTAATTATAAACAGACAACACGTAGCTGATATGAAAAATAAAAGTATATTTCTGTACATAAAGGATGATATTTATCATTAAATTAAATTCAGGCAGTTTATTGGAATTGTGTGAAATACCGAACTTCCATAATTGTTGTGAAATTAAGGCTAGCAATCAAGGACGGGGGAGGAAACAAGAATAGAAAAAGAAGATAATGAAACATTGTAAAATAACAACAATCTTCAGAATGTTTAATTCATAAATGAATCTATGAAAACAAACCTCAGATTTGAGTCTTAAACCCTTCAACTCACTTTGAAAATATTTTTTTCAAGCTTTGCTTATTGAGCTCTCAACGACGACACAATTGTCAGTGCGCATGCGTCGAGCTAAAAAATGCCCGGATAATAATGAGGTAATCTCGCGTGAATTTCTAGTTATTTATTTATTTTATACATCTTCAATTTAACAACTAGGAGTAAAATGTCTTTTAAACGAGAAGGAAATGATTATACTCTTTTAAATACACTAAGAGTAAGAATACATTACTAATTTAATTGTTAGAATAGATTCCCTTACTTTTATATGCATCAATATTATCTGTTTTTAAATGTTTCATGAATTCAGTTTATTTTACATAAGATGATAAGTTGTCAGTAATACTAGTAATAGTCCTCTTATAGCGAAAGTAGAAACAGCTTTGTAATCAATCAGTTAACTTGTGTTGTGCATCTTTTGTCGGATATTTATGTTCATATTGAACTGAGCACATGTATAAGAATCCCACATTAAAATTGCATTTATCACACGATTGGTGACACGATATATACTGTAGGTACTATGATATCCGTGCCCAAACGACCCGGAAATAGCCTTGAAAATCTCCGTATGCTACATAAGCCATGTTTGGCAACAGTTAGAACCAGTGGTACTGTGATTTTCTGAAACGCTTTAATTTACTCATTATTTTATTTTTACTTTGCCATAATTTTAAAAGAACTTATCCTTAAGTTAATCTGTGTGAATTTTTTTGTTAACTACGCCATCTTCGTTTTGAGGAATCAACATTTCAAAATAAGGTAAGATAAATTTTGCTTTTATTTTTTAATTAGGTCGCGACCCAATGTTTTTATTGATCGATCAACTGTTAATATATTCTAAATATCTTATTTAATCATTTTTTATGTTGATTGACTGCTCAAAAAATTAAAAAACCGTGTTCTTGACGAGTCGCTTATTTGCCGATAAAAGTTACCTATTATCGATAACGGCAACCGCGGGCAGCGCTAATCTTAACATTAAATCCATACATAAATAATCCTTCAAAATCAATATTTTTTAACTGCCATCCTTTAACAAAGTTACGTTTTTTTTAATCTAGTATGTGTTCTGAATATAAAAACACTAATATTTTTATCCACAGTAGTATCTGGTAGAAATATATTGTGTGTTATGTCAAACTACTATAAGTAATAAGTCTAATATATCAATAAAATTATGCTATAATTTAATTTTTTTAAATATTCATTGGAGCCTTATAACAGTAGTGATTTTTACTCAGGTTAAACATTTATTTCAGAAACTTTAAACATTAACTTTTTATTTTATTTTCAGGAAAATGGAAAATACAAATACTCTAAAGTTGAAGAATTTAAAGGACATGGAGAATCTTCTTGAGTCTCATAAAGATAATGCAAATTCACAAATGGATTTATTTTCTACATTTTCTGCAACTAGGAAAAAATGTTTAGTAAAACAGCTGAGCATGTAGTGACAATGGCAGAAAGTAATTGCCATATTACTTCTGTAAAAAGTAAAGTATCTAGAATTAATGAACAAGTAAAATCTATAAAAAAATATCCATAACAATTGGAATAACATTGTGGAGTTCTTTGATTCTGAATTCAAGTTTCCTAGAAAGGAAACATACATTACCATCATTACAGCCTAAGCATCCTCCCTTCATTTCTCCTGTTAAAACCAGGATTGAAAAGAGACTATAGTCATGCAAATATAAAAGACAGACTAACAGTGAACTGTTGGCTGTGAATAAGAAAATTAAACTTGAACGAAGATTTGAAATGAGAGAAAGGATAAGAAAAAAAACTTACCAAGTCAAGAGGGTAAATGATTTAATTAAAAGAAAAACCTCCAGAATTTCACAGGTATCAGTTGAAAACAAAACAACTGGAAGAAATGCTCTAGATACAGAAACAGAGTAATGAAAACCATTATTCAAGTTGAATAAACATGCATTGGTTTATTACTTCTATGACTTATATAAATATATAAACTCACTTCAGCTGGCTCATCTGACATTCTTCAGCAAGTAGCAAGCAACAATTTTTTGATTCTGAAAAAAAAAAAACATACACAAGTTAAAAATCTACTTTGCTAATTTTCCTAAAGATAACACAGAGCTATTTTTTTATAGTTTGTAAAATTCTTTCAAATCCCCCATTCTTCATTGTCTTTCAACTGCTTTTGTACCATTCATTATTCTATATTTTACTGGCTAATTGTCAAAAGCGTATTATTTTATTAAACACTGAGCCAAACACCCAAAAGGCAGTCTGAAACAAATGCCAAAACTTTCAAGCATAAGTATTCTTTCTTTCATTAGGATTTTTATTTTGTAAAGTTTATTTTTTTTTTTACTTAATTCCTCTATTTATACATATTAATTAAATGGTATTAATAAACTAAATGATATTTATTTCCAAAACATGCTTTCTGTTTTATTAGTTTGGTTAATATCAACAAAATATATTTTTGAAGTTTGCTTTCTTTATTAGTTGTTTATTTTTGAGGAAAAATGAGACACTTTGTAAAAGAGATGTCAATAAATAGATCTAAGCCCTTGAATAAAATCTTGGAGACCCAACAATCACAAACTTTACTGAATAGTAACCCAGACTATATTTTAACCATGCAAGCAACAAAAAATATTAACAATGGCAATAAGAACATGACCAATGTTAGGAAATTTAGTTAACTCAAAAGCATAACAATTACACAAAGTGTTAAGATTATTTAGGCAGCTCTAACAAGCCAGATAATCATTTCCCAGCAAGAAAGGTATAATAATAATAAAAATATTATAACTTAAAATTATTTTTTTTCTTTACAATGCTAAAATAGCTCTGTTGGCAGAAATGAATTGCCTTTTAGTAGTCACTCATGACACTATATAGTAGGGAGCGACCGATATGCCTTTTTAGCGATAGTCCCCCAGCATTTTTACCGATACCGATATTTTCTTTTTAGGGGCTGTCCATTATTTATGCCAACAAATTTTTGGCGATTTTTACCTCACCCCTCCCCCTTGTCAACAACTTGTCAAACTTCCTATAAAATTACGTCAACATTTGATTACACCCCCCCCCCCAAAAAGGTGGCAAAATTAGTAGGAATATAGTTAGTCTAATTAAAATACTGAATGTTAAGCGAGTGTGTAACACAGAACTACAAACGCTGCTTAATTTTCCTATTTATTAAGTAATTATATTAAATTAAAAAAAGTAACATTGTTGACGTCAACTTTTCTTGACCTCCCCCCTCCCCTTGTCAACAATTGTCAAAAATTTTCTGACGCCCCCCCCTCACCCTATTTTGTTAACGTAATTAATGGACAGCCCCTTAAGCAACAACAATGCCAAACACGTGTTTTTCTCGTGCTGTATGACGTATGTCAACCCATGTTCACATATTTTGTAACACTTCGCCCACGCGTGTCTTGTTTACCCCTCCCCCCCCCCAACTTCCCATCCCAAAAAAAAAAATACACACAGATGTTCACTAATTGTATCATTCAAGGTCATACAATAGAATTAAGAAATGCCAATCCTATTGTTTCAAGGTCATATCTCTGAAGTAATTTTATGTAGATGTGACAGTTTCTGTGTACGAGTTTTTTTTCTTCTTTTTTTTTTTAAATCTTGTCTGATCTGGTTATAGAATTGGGTTATTTACTGATTTTTTTTTTCTGCAACTCTGTTGTGAAAAAAAAACAATGTATCGGCAGCCAAAAAACGGCCGGTCCAATAGTTAACCCATAGTGCCAATATCGGTTCGACTATCGGTCGTTCCCTACAACAATCGACCGATCCAATATTAACCGATAGTGCCAATATTGGTCCGATACCGATCCGATTATCGGTCGCTCCTTACTATAAAGCAAGGGTGGCCAAATGCAGATCATCGTTGGGTTTTTGTGAGTTTCTTGAATAACCAGTTAACTTTATTAAAAAATTTCTTTTTGAAAACTTAATTTTAATAAACCACAAATATGGTGGGGCTCTTCAAACAATTTTTTTACTATATACAAAGCTAGACTGCAGCTCTCATGTATCGCCACCCCTGCTATACAGTCAATGTCAAAGATAGCCAAATCCTTAGTTCTTAGTTGTTAAATGATGTTCTCATTACCACATTGAGCAAGCTGCTGTGTACAGCTGATGATTCATTTCATTCCAGATATGTTATATTTAAATGATAAATGAATGCAATATTGAATATTTAAAGTTTTTTTTCTTTTATCAAAATTACGTATGATATTAAAAAAAAATGTCGTATAAAAGTGAAAGAAACGCCAAAACTGAATCAACCATTTGTAGATCCTCAATACCTGTATCGCCACTCTACGAAAATGAGACCCCCTGATATAACAAAAATATAATTCTAAACATAGATGACTACCACAGATAATTAGGAGTAATAGACCGAGCTGGCAAGAGAAAAATAACATTACATTTCTAAGGAAACAAATCACATAATAGCTAATTTTCTTCACAAGGTCATCCCAATCCTAAGCTTAGGCCCTAAATTTTACAGTGATGATTTTGAAAATTCACTCTTTATTCTATTGTTTATGGATTTGCTTCAAATCAATTTTTTTTCTTCTGCATTGATTTATGTATGTGTTTGTGACATGTTAATGAACCATTATTCCTCTTGGGTTGTAATAAAGAGTTAAGACTGTTTATTTTTGTGCAGAAATAATTTCATTTTCTTAAAATAACTTTAAAAGGCTGTGGCGTTGCTATTCTGGCATTTCTCAGCATACGCTCATTCTGACACATGTACATGATGGTTGCTTGTAATTTACTAATATAAAATTTCTTTATGCAGCTGTCTGTGTAAGCAGGTACCAGGGGTACAGCCAGTTTGTGGGGAAAAGCAGATGGAGCTAGCAACAGGTCAGACTCTCGCATTGGTAATAAGTGCTGACTATGTATAGTAAAACATATGGGGTAAGCACCGCAATTGAATTTCGTTACGAAGATACATTATGTTGTAGTTGTTGGTTTTTGCAAGTAACTGACTATAATTTGTGTATTGAAAGAAAGGTGTCATGTAATTAATGATACTGAGTTTATTGAAGGTCGTCCCATAATTAAGAATATGGGTTTAGTTGCTAAGGGTAGGTATACCTTAATCTTGTGGGAAGATTGATTTGATGACTGGATTTTCCTAATTTACATTTAATTGATTTCTTTTATATAAGAAGAAAATGATGTATGCATGGATTTTTTCTGTTAAATATAAATGTTACATGATGTAATAATTTTGGTTTTGATTTTGGAATAGTCCTAAAAGGATTTTACTTTGTGCTTAGGGTTTTCATTGAAAAGATGGAGTGTGTGTTAATGACAGTGTTTGTATGGAGATATGCTTGATTAATCAAGGTACAAAAGGGTCAGGGGTGGGGGTTCAGTGGTTGACCATGGTGATAGAATGTAATCAAGGAAGACATGATAGTGTATTTGTAGTAAACGAGTGAACAACAGAGGAAGTAGTGGTAGAGCTTTCAGACGGTGAGGTTGTATAATTATGTTAGAGAATTAAGCTTAAGATTGATTAATATTATTTCTAAACTAGTTTAGGTAAAAAAAAATTCACTACCATTTTTGCATCATACTTAATACATTTAAGTTTATTTTTCATAGTTAAAATTAAAAAAGAATATTTATGAAAAAAAAAAGATGGCAATCATGAAGATCGAACCATAAACTACACTGCATAGAGGCTTCAATTACACTGAACACTTAGCTTAAGGAAATCTTAAAAATTGAATTTGTAAAAATAAATAAATACAAAACTAAAACGGATTCTGATTGGTTGATACAAAGCGCATTAAGATTAGCTGGAGTCTAAATAGTTAAACTCTTAAGGATCCACTTTTCGCACTTTGTCCAAATAGACACTCCCACTTAGAAATTAAACATGAATAGATTTTTAGGTTAACTATATTAATGACATTAAAGACCATTCAATGCTCTTAAATTTGATAAATAATACTGTGTGAATAGTTTAAAAATGATCATTAACACATTTTTTAAAACAACTATTAGAATCAAGGGTCACAAGGGTGAAAAAGACACCCCATCCAGACTGTACAAATAATTCAGCACTGAATGAGTTAAGATACAGGCCTAACTTGGGACAAACGGTTGAGCCTGAGTGGTAAATTGCTTGAGTGTAGACCTGAGGGTCTCTGACTCTATCTGCCTGAGTGGTAAATTGCTTGAGTGTAGACCTGAGGGTCTCTGACTCTATCTCCAGTGAGAACCAAGGGAATTTTTTGGGTCATGGTGAAATTTTCATCTTTGTCTACCCTGGTGCCTTCTTGGCACCTGGATGTGGTGAGGATTAAAGAAGGGCTCTACAAAACCTAAAAAGTTTCCCATTTAGGGGACAATTTTTTTAGGGGAACAGATGGTCTTCTGATATAACTCTTCTGTTGTCTTGAGAATCTATGGTTCGATCTCGTGAGGACCAATGAATATTTCAGGTCGTGGTTTAAATCCCTGTTAAATCTTATGTGGTGCCGCCTAGGCCATTGCACTATCGGCTATGGTGGGGATGAAAGAAGGACACTTCAAAAACAGTCACATAAGTGGTTTTAGAATCTAAGAGATGTCATCCATACAGGGACACACAGGCTTGACTAAAAAATATATTGAAAAATAACTTTTAATTTATGAATAGCTATATGTTACTTGCATGGACATGATTTACATGTAATTAGCGTAAAGGGCTTGAGTGTTAATTAAGGCAAGGCTATGCCATAGGGTATAGCCTATGGCTTTATAAAAAGTTGAAAAGGTACTTCAAATTTGTTTCACAGGACAGGTATTTCACATCTCTGGCATCTGATTATTAATACATGAGCTTTGATAAAGTTCACAATATTTAAATCTCAAATTCAAATGTATATAATCTAATAAAACATCAAATTATGTATGTTTTCTTCAGTTACTTTTTTTTATATCATATCATATGTAACTAGTAAGCCCGACACACACTTTTAGCCACAAAATGATGCATCATACTAGGAAATCTGCATACAAAGAAACAAGGGAATCTTAAGGAAGAAAAGCTTTAATTATAAACAGACAACACGTAGCTGATATGAAAAATAAAATTATATTTCTGTACATAAAGGATGATATTTATCATTAAATTAAATTCAGGCAGTTTATTGGAATTGTGTGAAATACCGAACTTCCATAATTGTTGTGAAATTAAGGCTAGCAATCAAGGACGGGGGAGGAAACAAGAATAGAAAAAGAAGATAATGAAACATTGTAAAATAACAACAATCTTCAGAATGTTTAATTCATAAATGAATCTATGAAAACAAACCTCAGATTTGAGTCTTAAACCCTTCAACTCACTTTGAAAATATTTTTTTCAAGCTTTGCTTATTGAGCTCTCAACGACGACACAATTGTCAATGCGCATGCGTCGAGCTAAAAAATGCCCGGATAATAATGAGGTAATCTCGCGTGAATTTCTAGTTATTTATTTTATACATCTTCAATTTAACAACTAGGAGTAAAATGTCTTTTAAACGAGAAGGAAATGATTATGCTCTTTTATATACACTAAGAGTAAGAATACATTACTAATTTAATTGTTAGAATAGATTCCCTTACTTTTATATGCATCAATATTATCTGTTTTTAAATGTTTCATGAATTCAGTTTATTTTACATAAGATGATAAGTTGTCAGTAATACTAGTAAGGCAGTTGCTACGGTACGGTCCGACCGAACCCGTATTTTTTTTACTTCGGGTACCAGCCATAGATAATATTGCTCCACACCCTAACCCTATCCCTAACACTAACCCTAATCCTGAAAAAAAAATAAAGTTTATATATGCCATGTTTCTTATACCCTAATATAATGGTTTTGGCTGGTGCCGGAGTCACTACGTACTAGTAATAGTCCTCTTATAGTGAAAGTAGAAACACAAACAGCTTTGTAATCAATTAGTTAACTTGTGTTGTGCATCTTTTGTCGGATATTTATGTTCATATTGAACTGAGCACATGTATAAGAATCCCACATTAAATTTGCATTTATCACACGATTGGTGACACGATATATACTGAATATCAATAATAAAATAATATTCAATTTGGAATATATAGTAATATACTAGTTAAAAGTTAGCATTATTAATTACACTAACTTTTTTATAAAATAATGGCAATGTACTATTGAACAAAAATTTGCGTTATGGTTTCAAAGTCGCGCATGCGCACATATATTTATGGTCCCTGAAAAAAAAAAATACGGAGACCTTCCATATGGTGCCGTAGCCACTGTGTAAAATAATAATATTCAATTTGGAATATATACTAGTTAGCATTATTAATTACACTAACTGTCAGTTTAAGTCTAAGACTTAGTAGAGTGACAAAGTCTAAGAGACATATTAAAGTTATATATTTTATAGACTAATTAATCATTTTAAATTTAATGTATCTACTATCTTGTCGCTCTTAGTCTTAGTCTTGTTACTACTCTTGTATTTAGCCATAATACATTAAAATCAATCCCACACTAATAGTAATCTATATAAATTATAAATAATAGCAGTGTGGGTTCTGTGTTAAATCGAAAGTAAAGAATTAATCCAACAGTATTCTAGTTTAAAATCGTCAAACGTAAACAATAGTAATAAAAATCATGAACAAATCGGATCTGTCCGAAATGCAAAAATAACCTAGCATATTGATCAAACTTAAGGAAATATAACTCTATGCAAAGGTTTTGCAGGGTACAGCTAGTAAATAAATAATTTTAACAACATGACTTGTCATTGTTGGTATTAAATTTATCATATGTCATGAGTAGTTCATGAAATATTATATTTGAAATAGTAAACCATTACCACTGTTTGATTTAATTTGTTTTTTCAACTTAATATGAACTATATTATTTTGTTGTAACATTTAAATAATAAGTTTTTTATTTTTAAACAATCTATACTCACTGTGAGCTAGTTGTTGAAGTTAATCACAAATTCTAAGATCTGTAAAAAAGTATGTAGACTACAAGGACCAATTCTATCTAAAAAACACTAAAGTTGACACCAGTAGTTCACTCTATTTTCTGGCAGTATCAGGCCATGTTACATGTAAAACTATAAGTGTTCTTTGAATTTCTGTAAATGTCTTCACATGATCTTACATAAAAGTTCCCTTAACCCTAAAGGGCCATTGGGACAGATGAAGTGTAGAATTTATCTGTTACTGTAACCTCAGCATTTAAAGGGATTGTATGGTTAGCACAATGCCCAGCCTCCTTTACTTCCCCAACTTAAGTTAGGTACCCATTTAAAGTGGGATGGACTATGGGAGTTTAACCAACTTTCTCTAGGACCTGGAAAAATTCCTTTTGTTTTCACTGAGGATCCAACCCACGATTCTAAGGTTGACAGTTGAGCATCTACACCACTGGCCCATCCATCCCATGATCTTACATACTAATACATTTTTCTTATGATTAATTCTAACCCAAATCGTATTGCTTCAAATCAGCATTAAACAAATCTGCATAATAAACAACTTTATAGTCTGTTGACAATTAGAAATATATAATCGACTATGCTGTAAATTGATGGTGTCATTTGTGACATTGTTATTATTATTTTTTAGGTGATTGGTGTTTCAGTTTTCCTTTTCAAGACACTTAGTCTTGAAGAAAACATAGCAATATCAATGATCAGAGATCAAGAATGATTGGTTTATTTAGACATAATATAGTTTTCCCTAGCAGATTAGTATCACTATATTAAAGTTATATATCTATGCAAAAGTATTTTATATAACTCAGATGAGATATCTGCTTTAGATTGTTTGAATTTAGATTTGATGTATATGACATAGTGAAGCAAATGTGTTTATTTATTTTTGTATAGAAAAGAAGAATAAAAGAACTTTTATGTGAAGACATACCTGAAGATGAAGCAAAGCTGTTGAGTAATGGCAGGTAACTTAATATATACCAATATAACTTGTTTCTGTTTTTAATAAAAAATTGTTTTGAATTAACTTTTTTATATCCCTTTATTAGGTTTGCATGTGTTATATGTCAGCAAAACCCTATTTTTGACACAGTCAGCATGCTGAGCATTCATAGGAATGGGAAAAAACATCTTTTGAGTAAGTTTTTAATTTTGAAATCTATTACAATGGTGGCCATGCATAAGGCCTATGCAAGCCTGCACTTGAATGGTTCTTGTGATGATCAGTGTCTGTTTTCTCTTTTCTTATTGCGTTTGATATAAGTTTATTCAGGATGACAAAAACAATAAATGAATGATGTTAACTGCAAAAGCACATATCTTAATTGAAAAAACACCATACCATAACACTACAATTTCATAAGATAGATTTCATCACTGAGTGTTCAAAATAACAGTTGAATTAAACTCTACACTCCAAATGCATCTTCTCTAAAACATTACTACTCTACCCTGTGTGTTGCCTATCCTGCCAAAGCTGTTCTACAATTTTTTGACCCTGCGACACTCTGACCCCGGCTATTCTACCCTGTCAGCTGATATTTATTAACTTTATTCAACATGTGTATAATTGTTTAAAATATTGTATTAATTTTGTTTAAAATATGTGTTTTAATTGTTTAAAATAAGTGTTTCTGTAAGGTTTAAGTTCTGATTGTTATTATGCTCTTTGGATGTTCAAAAGTTTTTAAAGACTGACAATATATCTCACATACACTCCTCATGCTTGCTCATGAGTCTCCTTTGTGTCTACTCTAGCCACTGGCTAGACATAAGTGACCAATATACAAGGTGGATTGGTTCAATAACATTTACTTTCTGACTTATCTGTATATTATTTCATATATCTATCAGGCAACACATACCACACTTGCGTTTTTGCTAGACATGACATAACGTGTGGTATTGACAGGCTGTAATTTTATCAGAGTTTGGTTATAATCAAAAGAGGGGGGGGGGAGATTTGTTGAGTGGAAAAATTACGTCACATAATCACACAAGTTGTGTCCATTGCTAAGAAATCACAAAGACTAAAAGACACATTTTGAACAATTAAAACAAAAATGTTAGATAATTAAAACACATTTTAAATATAACATACGAATATAAAAAAAATTAAACACATGTTGAACAAAGTTAATAAACATATCTAAAACAAAGAAATAATAATTCAAATATTGTTTTTATCAGTTGACAGGGTTGAACTGCCACTGCGCCTGTCCACTTGGAATGTCTGCTTAAGTCAAGCTGTTAGCTTCTTTTATAAGACCTTAATTACATCATGTCATCGTTTGTGTCCTTAGTCTTAAATTTATTTTCTATTAATTCAGACTAATTGACAGTAACTCTGAAGAAACTCTTACATAATTTTGGATTGTTCTGTTTCAGTCCTGACCCAATTATATTATTAATTATAACATTGTAAATTAAAGGACGTTAAACTCTTTGTTCCATTTATCTAGCCACAAAGAATTTTTCTCACTAGCATGTACAGAAACTTTAGGCAACTATGTTGTCTAAGAAATACACAAATGTTTAACCTAAACATGACACCATTCCTTCTCTGTCAGGTCCTATCATCAAAATCTCTGAACAATTAGTCAGACTTCCAGCTTTTGAAATTGTGTTACATTAAATTTATCTTATTTGTGTGCCATTACTAGAACCATAGTCAATTTATCAAAATTTAGTGAACAAAGGTAATGTAATAATAGAAAAACTCCAAAACTCATCCTGGGGCCTAAAGCGGCTCCAATAATCCCATTTGTCCACCTCTGATCTATTCAATGATTACCCAATAACCTTACTTGACACTGTTCCACTTAAACACTTTTTTTTTTTTTCACCCATTTATAATTTTTCATTCATGTTTTTTTTTCTTCATATTTCTTTATTAGACTTAACATTTAAAGGCATTATTTAAATCTTGCTAGTAAAGTGTTCTCTGATCTCTATAAGATTCATAATACGTCTGGCAGCATAAACATATAAATAATGACTGAACAGTAAATCTACATACTTATGATTCTAGTTTTACTGTGAAGGCCTACTGAAGAAAAAATTTTAGTTTTATTACAAATTCTTTAGTTACAAAATGAGATGTAAAGAAAAATTAACATGAAGTAAGAGAATTTTGCTGGATAATAAATGAGCTTAGGGTTACCAGAAACATCATATCTTCAATATACTTTTTTTTTTGTTTATATAATTTATTATATATTTTAACATAAACAATTCTTTTAAATGCACATTTTTGCTGAAACATTGACAAAGTCTTAATAAATAAGATCAACCAGTTTGCATATCTACCTTTTTATTAAAGGCTTTTCTTTAAATCACTCTATCTGATGGTAGAAGACAAATGTATATTTTTTTTGTTTGGATTTCTTATTTTATAATTTTTCTGACTTTATGAATCTGATAATATTGATCTTTATTAACAAGGTAATGAAATCTATTTAAAGAAAAAGAAAGAGCTGAAACAACTCGTTGACAACCGAAAACATGAACAGTATGTTAAAGATGGCATGACCTCCATTAGAATGGTTGATATTTTTGTTAATTTGTTTCTTAGTTTAAACTAGTAAGCCACATTTTAAAAAAAATATTTTGTTACCATTAAAATTGTAAAAATTGAATAAGGATGTTATTTTATATCTCCCAGGCAGAACCTCATACTAATAGCATTTTAACATCAGAACCATATGATCCAAGAGTTAAAAAGTCAAAATCTAAAACTGAACCTAAGCATGAAGTCAGATCATCAAAAACACAGTCTGAAGTAAACAGTGACATGCCATCTGGTACAAAATCATCAGACTTACCAGGTTACTCCTATTGGTCAGAAATTTGCAGAAAACAGATCTCTTGTCCAGTTTCTCATAACTACAGGCTTAAGAATATTTTTGCAAATAAAACTGACGTAGGAATCAGATATGAACCCTACAAATCTAAATATAGATGCACCATAAAGACAATCAATGCAAGTAGTTGCGATGTACCTAAAAATCACCCTGTGGTAAATGATTGTGGTAGTGGCGATAAAAATAAAATGATTGACTCACCCTGCCTGGAAGAAACGAAACAAACAAAGATTTCTCACCCAGACATGTCGCTGATGCCGTCAAATGACCCTGCACCCGTTGCCAACACAACTTGTACAGACCCCTGTTTCTCCATTTCACCTCAACCAGCAGAGTCACAAACAGGTAACAAACAGAGCACATCCCAGACTGAACGGATGAGAGATGTTACTGCAATCAAGGCTCAACACCAAGTTTCATTTGTAAAGAAATTACAACTACTGCAAGGGTAATTATTATATTTTTAATTAAATCACAGATAATTTGCAGTGCTTAAGGATTTCCATTCATACATATTTTGTTTGCTGCAGTATTTGAGCCTTTACTGTCATAACCCAAAGCCCAAGTTACAAGGAGTAGCTGGGTAATATCGCTAAGAGTGTTATAGCATCTACTACAATTTCTATAAAAACTGTAATGAAGATAATGTTTTTTTTTTAAATTACATACAGTACATATTATATGTAAATGCTCATATGGCCAGTGCCATTATTTGACACAGAAATATCTCAATTAACTGCATCCAAAAATAAATATTTTTTTAGATAGGCACCCTTTAATATTTAGGATAAAGATGATCCAACCATACAGATACATGCACTCAGGCTCTTTAGGTTGAGCCGCCCAACAATCCCACTAATCTTTGTCGTAGTACATGTTATCAATTTACTTAACCAGTAATTTTGTGTTTGCAATGTAGAAGAAAATTTTAGTGGTTGAAGGAGATTCTGGAAATATTAATTTTGAATCACTAAATATACTCTCTCTCTCTCCCCCCTTCCCAATCTTTTTATGGTAATCCTTTATTTGACATGACTTGCAAGTTTTAGTGACTATTTTCTTAATATTGTTTTTAGTACCTACATATTATGCTTGCTGATAAAACATTTACAGTTATGTGTTAAATTAAGTTACTATAGTTTTAGAGTTTACCTTTTTATGAAGCTAAAGTCTCACTTTGAAGACCAATATCTCACAAACCATGCGACAAACACACACTTATATAGGTTATCCATGTGTATTTTTTAGAATAATTACAAGTTTGACTTGTTAATAGCTTATTCATAACATTTTTACTATTTTTGCAAAAATTTTATAAGCAATCAGTTATATTTGAAGTTTTGACCATTAGAATTCTGACATTAAATGAAAGCACATTCTAAGATCTTCAGAAAAATGTATTAATAGTAATAGTAATAAAAAAGATCTTTAATTAACTCCTGTGAAATTTTTTGATTTTCAATCATAGATGTGCTGGCCAAAGGATAAAGTGACGAGTATTAGTCATGGGGCTTTTGGGTTGTCAAAAAATTACATTTATAAAAAAATATATAAGATTATCAATAAAAAATCAAATCAATAAACAGATCACTTAACTGCAAATATGTGAAACTTTTTAAACTAGACTAGCCTAACTGCCATGCATGGCTGTAAATGCTTCATTTAATAAACTTCTCATAACCATTGGGGGTCATCAATCAGGGATGATACATGTTTCTGTAGCCATGGTCTACTTCTTGGGTGAGGCTAGTCTGGCTTAAAATACTTCATATGTGAAATATAACTTTAAAACAGCTTTACAGCTCAATTTTAAAAACTGCTGAAGACCTGTTGCCGAAGTTCAACAGAAGCCACAGAAATTCCTGGCCAAACTGCTGTTCCGGCATCACTTTTAAGGCCTCTCTAACCACAACTCAGTTTGGCCTTTTGTTGGCCAGTGCATCCCTGCTTTCCAATAAAACTAATCCAATTTTCATTGATTGAAGTAATATGCAATCAAAACAGCTTATGCCATTATTTTTAGCAATGAAATTAGTATAGTCAGTAGCTGAAAATCCTTATCTTTGAGTATAAGTAACACATTGACCCCCTTTTTTTTGGGGATAAAAGCATATTAAGATTTATGCATTCTAAAATGTTGACATTAAGATTTATGCATTCTAAAACGTTGACATTAAGATTTATGCATTCTAAAATGTTGGCCTGTCTTCTTTTGGTGCTTAGGGAAATCCATAGAATTTCAAAATTTTCTTTATAATCACATAAACATCACTTATTTCTAAACATTTTCCACCTATTTATTATTGTACAATTCATGGCGATAAAAGTGCTGAACAATAAGGGATATGGTTGGTGAGGGGAAGGGAGGTCAAGGACTTATTTCAGTCTGCAATGAACAGTGCAAGATTTCTAAAAAAAAAATTTTAAATAGGTTGACAAATTGTTACATTAATATAGCTCATAAAATAAAATTTTCACTGGTACAATTTTAAAGTTCAGTTATGTCCTGCGTGTAGGTATGTTACAACAGGGTACAACTCTTAAATTGGGAAACACTATCATGTAAATAGATGGGATATGTGCCGAATTAAGAATCATATGCCTCTATCTATCTTTCTCTTCAGGAATTAGTTACACTTTGATACACTTTGATACGCCAGACTTGACTACGGGTGATGACTAGATCAAAAGATTACAAGTAGCGAGAATTAAACACATAAATTAATATTTGCGTGTGACCAAATGCTTCAGAAAATTAATTTTAATGGAAAAATATTATGAAAAAATTATAAATGGGTAGAAACAGCAGCATGAAGTATGGTATGACTTCAATGAGATTAATGATTTCAGTGAGAACCATTCAAGAGAAATAGAGCATTAGTTGAACATAAAATGAAAGCTGTTAAACTGTTGATGCAGATTAAAGCTTTTCCTTTGCGAGTATTGTTTGACGTGGCAGGGCGGATGGCCTAGTGGTGTAGATACTCGACCTGAGAGTCATGGGTTCGATCCTCTGTGAGAACCATGGGGAAGTAAAGGCAGCTGGGCGTTGTGCTAATCACACAACCCCTTCATATGTAGAGGTTGGAGAATCAGATGAATTCTACACTTCTTCTGCCCTGATGGCCCATAAGGGCTAAGGAAACTTTACTCTTTATTGTTTGAAGTGGTTGGCACTTTCAGGTTTCAAAAACTTAACATCTATTCAAGGTCTTCATACATGAATGCTGATTCTTATGACCTTCTTTTAAAATGTCACATCTTTGCATAATATTTGACCCTGATTCTATAGTCTTGTATTTTTCCATTTGTTATTAAAAAAAAAAAAAAGTAATACATTTCTTTTTCAGCTCTGGTTGGAAGAGAGACTGGGATGGAAAATGGATTAAAGATGAACTTGCAGAGTTTGATTCAGATGAAGAACCTCCAGATATTCCATTGCTGTTTTAATTTTAAAGTTCTTATGATGTGTTGATATCAATCAGTGGACCTCAAAACTATTGCTCTTCGCCACCCTTGACAAAAGTTTTGGTTTTCCGACCCACCCACCTTATAAAACTGTTTATGTGACCCGCCAGCACGAATAAAACTAGGATAAAAGAAACATAATAAAAGTGTTGTTTATTGTATATATCTATACACTGTATTTCTCAGTTAACTTTTTAGTCTTTTAGTTTTAAATATTTTCAGCTTTTATGTAATTATTATGTCATCAAGATTCTCGAACTAACATAGTGAAATGTCATAATTAGGTATGTCAGTGTAAATATTTAGTACAGCAAAATTTTTTTTGACCCCTTTCCCTTCGCTTGTATAACATCTGTTAAAAAGTGTCGTAACCAACTCTAACTGCCGTTTTGCAGATATTTAATTTACCTTCAGGTGAGGTACGGGAGACAAGTGTTGTCTTGGCATCAGTGGGAAAGGGTTGGGGGAGACAAACATAACAACCAATAGGGGATGAGAGGAGAGTTTTAGCAAATTGGGAAGAGAGATAAGTCTTTGCACAGCCAGTGTGTGGGAATTAAATAAAATCAATAAACCAGTGTTACATTTGTGTTGGGGTGAGGGTGCGCTAATTAGCAAGACAATAGGATAGCATTTTAGGACTTATGAGAAATACATTTAGGATGATTTAGTAGTGTGTGTGTAATTAGGGGTAGCATTTCTCAACTAGCCAGCCAAGCAATGTTCTTTCGAACTCAAAAACAGTATCAGGCTGCAGTTGACCAGCAATTTCAAAAGTAACTTGATAGTATTAGTAAAAAGCAATCTTAAATTGTTTTGTGTAGGGGCTTGCTTGATGCTTAGGGTCACAAATTTTTTAAATATTGTTATTAACAATATTGTTTGGAAATAGGCAATCTTATAGATTGAGGTGGGGACTTGATGCACAGAAGACTGGTTTCTGCCAAGATGTTAACTTCTGGTGCCGCCATTTAATTAGTAAGGGTACTTCGGCACGCTAGAAAGGGGCCCCGAAAGAGAGCTATTATTACGGCTCAAGTTTTTAAAAATATTTTTTACATTTTCAATATAAATGTGAAAGCCATTTTGGGTACCGTACATGCACCGGTTTATGAATAAAGGGAGGTAACTTAAGTTGAATAACAGTTGAAGTAAAAAGTTGAGTTACGCCCCTTAGTTCAATTACCGTGACCGGAGTGTTGTCCATGTAAGATGAGATAAATTCCCTTAGAACCTATAGACCACTAATGGGACGGTTTTTATGATGACTTTCTTTCATCCCCACTATAGCCGATAGAGCAATGGCCATGGAGGCACACGGGAGATATAGGGGAGGGGGGACCTAAACCATGACAAGTCGACCTCTATACATCACGACCACTACTGCTAGAATCGGTGTGTAAAAAAAAACATGTTGAGCAAAATATCATTGAAAAATAGTAAAATAACATATCTTTGCATTGATACGCAAATGAACCATACCCACATATTAAGAACAAAAAAAATGCAAGTTGTTGCCTGCCACCCCATTTCAGTATTACGAACGAGATTCCACGTCAATTTCGTTATAGTGACTTTTCACTATAATTATAATTCACTTTTTTTACTGGAGCTATTAGAAATTGATCTAGTGTGTTCATTAGCAAGTATCTTTTTTGAATGTAAGTGCATTAAAATAAGACTATTCAGTGTATGTCAAGACTAAAAAATTTAACTCTACTGAAACTTTTCAAATGAATAATGTAACACTTTGTTGGATAATTCACTTTCTTTTATTATCTCAGAGTTCAATTTACATAACAGTTTATTTAATAATGTAAGTGTGCAATGCTGGTAAGAGCAGCTTCAGACCCCTAATGCAAATGCAATTCAGAAACTTCACTTGTGCATCAGAAAGTCAAGGTGCTATGCCACTCACTCAGCCGAAGTTAAAAATCTTCCCACTAAAGAGTGCAATGCAGGATATTTTTTTTTCTAACATTTTAATGAAAAATATAAACAGCCAAGAACTAGAGTTTCTAATAAAATTTATTGTACTGCATTCTCAGGTTAATGTTGCATTACTGTTCATTACCGAAGATATTTCACCCAAGGGTTTTCTCTAGTTAAATATTTTATCATGCAGCCCAGCAAATGGAATTATTAAACTTTTCTACTGCGTGGAAGTTAATTTATTAACATGATTGCAACTTAGCCCTAAAAAAATTAGTATGTCACCGGATTTACACAATTTTTTAGTAACTAGCAACCCCTAAAAAATGCAGAATCATACAATTACTCATTAATATTTATGTTAGCAACTAGCCTGAGAAAGCGAATTGTTTTTAGAAACTCCAGACCAGGCTAGATGGAATACTGTTTACCTGGTGAGACAGGACTAAAGACAGAATTGCCAAAAAATGATTATTTTACCTGAAACAAGGAAAATAAATAAACCCAGATAAAAAAACATACCTCATGAGTGGCCGAAAAAAATTACACCAATAATTTCCAAAGCATTTTAATGTATGTAATACATCTATCAAGAAGATATTTAAAAATTTACAAAATTAAAAAATCTTAAAAGAAACAAAATTATTTCTTTGCAAAGGTTATTTTCATAGCATTTGTTGGTGTTATCTTAAAGCTTTGCAATGCATCCTTAGCTGCCCCTGCTTGCACATCAGTTTCAAACTCAACAAAAGCGATATCATGACGCCCCGGAACTAGACGCACCTCTTTAAAACCAGGGAACCTGTTAAAAAGAAATTTTAAAAGTAAATGAACAGTTTTAAAGCAAATTACTCATAAGAGAAATTTTTAACTCATTAAATATATGAAGAGATTATGGTAGAGACACACCATTAGCACTTTTCATGAATGTTTTTCATATCTTATGGATATGGGACTTGATCATAAATGTACATTTTACAATTATGTTAAAAAAATCTGAAAGGGTGAAAACATGCATCTTTTACGGCCTGTACCGTTAGGTATTTATTCAAATTGGTCATTTGTGTATATACTATTTAAATATTTGTATTCATTAACCAACCAAGCCTCACTGCCTCCAAATATAATGCACCAATGGAATAGCAATCATTATTAAGCAATGCAGAATGAATATCCTGACATTTAAAAAAAAAAGACATTTTATGAAGACAGAAATCTGCATGACTGCACATATTCTCTCCACTTAATAAATAAATATGCATACAATGGTTTTGCCCAAATACAGATCCCATCCTACCATTTTTTAAAAGAATGCATTTAATGCTGCAATTAAAAAAAAAAATTATATTTTCATTAACTATTATAGATTATGGCAGCCTCAAAAAAATTGGATTTCATAAGAAGAAAATGTGTTGCCTTCTATGTTTTGAAGATATGGGAAGAAAATAGAATATTTGTGATTGTGGTACATATTCAAATTAGACTATTTTATTTTATATAATGACAAAAATAAAAACCACCCGGAAAATGATACACTTACTGATTAAAAAGCATACACAACATCATCTCTGTTGTTTCCTCTGGTAGATTTGTGATAAATAAAATCTGGTTTGGTGGCTGCTCAGGAATGGCACTGATAGATGGAGCAGCTTGAGATAGTGATGGCGCATTAGATGAAGGATTTAACTGAGGGGGTGCTATTACAGAAAGATAAAAAAAAAACATCATTTTTTCAGTCATAATAAATAATGAAGTAACTATTAAAAAATCCCACAATAATATGTTTTTAAAAAAATGAGTTAAAACTTACGCCTTGGTGTAATTTGAGGTGGTGCACCTTGTGATGACTGTGATCCTTGGCCACCATCGGATGCAGCCTGTGACCTGTAGATTTTAAATATTTAACAATACTTAAAAAAAAAACAGCTTTGAACAGGAATTGAAAGTGTTCACTGACAGCTAATAAGCGGAACTGATTTATAAGAAAACATCACTTATGGTTCACAATGTTTAACAGCTTTACAAACACAGGACAGGCACATAAAATTATCAAGAGATTTAAGTTCAATGCAGAAATCTGTCAAATTTTCATGAAATTGTATAACTTTAAAAAAAAAATTAACTAAAGGTTTGTTTGTCAAATACATTTTCACAAAATTGTGAAGCTCTAAATCAGGGGTGCCCAAACTTTTAACCTATGTGTTGCATTGGAAAAAACAGGATAGGGGTGGGGGCTGCATGTTAAATACATAAACGTGTAAATTATACAGCTTTTTTTTAACAGAAAAGTAAAAGGCAACACAAAAAAAATAAAAAAATAGTGAAATTCTAAACTTTGTTTTTTAACACAATAACTTTAATAAGCCTAATTAATTGCTATTTCCAGTGAGTTTATGTGCTCATCATAAAGTTTGGTTATAATTTGATGCTTCATCCTTGAAAAAAATACAGTAAACAGACATAATAAAACTAACTTTTCTCTAACATATTGTAGATATGTGCAAGTAGGATGCTAATGTTGAAGGACATTGAATGACAATGAAGTTGTAAATAACAGTCATGGTTGAATGAAGGATACTGTTGAGACTCTATGCTCCAACAGGAGTTGAAAGGAAAAAGAAGCAGTGAGCCATTTTTCATATACAAGCTCAGTTCATAAATTTGATTCTAGAAACATTTTCAATTTTATTCCTCATATACCAAATTATTGAGATGAAATTTACAGCCATGATGACAATCATCATGTTATTAACCTTTAGAACATTTGTACTAACGTTTTCTTGTGTGTACTAGAGCACTTATTGATGCCATTAGGTTTTCTTCCTCAATAGCTCAATTAAAAATCTTGAGCTCGTAGTATAAGCAAGCATGTAAATTTTCTTATTTCATCAATTCTCTTACATTTATAAACTTAAGTGGATAATAGCTATATACTGGTAGACAACTGATTTTTCATGGTAAAAAAAGACATTTTTTTTTTAAAATAAGGGAAAATTATTCTCTGCAGCAGTTCATTAATTACTGTTGAAAATAATCACCACCAGCCTTTCTCTATATTTATTAAGTTTGGTTAATTCATAACCTGTCTTGTCGGGCGCATTCAGCCCTCTGGCAAATGTTGGACACCCCCGGTTTAAAAGTATAAAAAAAAAATCACAATTATGACTAGATGCATTTTAACTCGACTTGAATGAAACTTACATAATTTGAACATTACGAAATAAACTATTGAAACAATTACACCGAATAACAATTAACTTACTTCTTCTTCTTGCGTTTTGCACCTTCATCTTCATTTTTTTCCCTACTTCGCTTTGGTTGCTCAACATATGTACCTTTAAGTTTTGCAATAACCGCTGAGTCTTTCTTAGAAAATTGAATTCTCTTTAAAAAAAAAAAAAGATACAATTTTCAACCAACATATATGTCTCCATTAAAAATGACTATATGAAGAAGTATAAAGCTATATCGATAGTTTAAGGACTTGAGAACCCCTGTAAACACATGCTATTTTACAAGTATGTTAAAAGGCCTCTTACCATTGGTTTATCATAAAATGGAAAACCTTGCATGGAACGAAGAGCATTTGCAGCACTGTTGATTTCTTTGAAAATGACAAAAGCCTGACCTCTCATCTTTAACGTCTTCAAAGCCACTATATCCAAAATTTGTCCGAATTGTGAGAAAATAGCATACAGGGATTTTTTCAATTCTGAAAATGATCATTAGGTGTTTGATAGTTTCTAATTTCTGGACAGGCTAAAATTTGGTATTCATAACAAAACGAAGTAAAATAACACAAACAATTTATAAAACAATAAAACCAACTGTTCAATTAGAAACAATTCAAGACTGATTAGGATGTTAATAAGTGCATTAAATAGCAATTAGGTTAAATATATTAAATCAAAAAGTTAATGATGGAAATTTGAATACAAAAACACTCACCATCTTTTTTAATCTTTTCATTCAAGTTATTTATGTATATCGTGTGATTAGGGTGTACAGACATTTCTGAAAACTTTTCAATACAGCCTGAAATAAAGAAAAAGATAGAGCATATCATAAGAAAATAGTAAGAATGCAGTGGCATTTTGTGGACACAGTTCCTACAAAGGCTAAGTCCCTTAAAACAAAAGTGTCAAAAGCCAGATGGGACTGGGGACTTCAAAACATTATCAAAGTTCATTTGTTTAATTTGAGAAGACATTCTTTCATAACCATGAGTATTAATTTGTCGTATGCACACATACAAATATTATGTTTCTAGGTTATTTAAATAGATTTGAATTAGAAAATAAATATACAAATTTATTTATACATGTACAATGTGCCTGGCTTTTATTATACTAATCACGGTCAAATACTTGTAAACAATATGAGTGGATACTCCAAACTGACGAAAAACAGCTTTTCATAAACAATAAGCATTTCAGGCCTATTTTCAACCAACGATATTATAATGAAATATTAACATCATTATGTCCAAAAATATATCATTTAAATGTTTATTATAAAAGCTTTTTTTTTTCTTATTTTGTTTGGATTGTTTCAATTTAACAAAAAGAAAATACATCCAATCTCTTTGTTTTGTAGGGACTGATGGCAGAGTTGTGTAGATACTCAACTGTCTACCAAGAGTCCTGTGTTCTATCCTCTGTGAAAACCATTGGAAATTTTCCAGATGAAATTTGCTTCAAAGTCATCCCTAAAGTTCAACCAGCTTTAAATGGGTACCTGATTTATGTTTGGAAAGTAAAGGCAGCTGGGTGTTGTGCTAACCACACAATCCCTTCATTAGCTGAGATTATAGAAACAGATTAATTCTACACTTCATCTGATGGGTCATGGGCCCATTAGGGCTAAGGGAACTTAACTTTTTCTCTATTTTTACTGCAACTGACACATACATTATACATGATGAGCAGTTAAGTGAAATTACTTGCATACAATTTACATGAGTAGTTCAGTATTTTGGAGACATTATTTTTTTTTATATTTCTAATTCTAGAAAATTAAGTTTCACAAATTAACACCATAGATTTAGATAGGACAAGTATCATATTCAAGGGAAAATTCTGTGCAAATTATCAAAATAAATCTAGAATTAAGTTGCATGTGAAACGAACAACGTCATGCAGGAATCAGTGAATGTTCAATATTTTGGTGACATACATAGCATTATCATGACAGGGATTTTTAATGGACTAAGCCTTTTGAACCTTTTCATGAATATCATCAGCCAATATGAATATAAGAATTAAACTTTACTTATAACGAGGTCTAATGACTAATGTACTCTTACTCCATACTCTTTTCAGCTTGTAGAGTGTAGACTATAGTTAATGAGGTTTTAAATTAAGTCTTAAAGATATTTAACGACAGTGTGTTAGTTAACACTTATTAACAGTGCCAACTAACGATGAACATAACTATAACACAAATTCTGGAAATTGATAATGATTAATGAATGAAGACAACACTGACATAAAAAAGTAAGGACATGGGGATACTATACACGGTGTTGAAACTTGTATTTAAAATAACGCACTTGTTACGGGACCAAACGGGACCATTATATTAGGGCAGAGGTTTTCAACCTGTGGTCCGCGGACCCCCAGGGATCCGTGGGGAGCTTCTAAGGGGTCCGTGGGCAAGTCAATGAAATTAGCGATTTTCTCGTATAAAGTATTGCTTGATTTGGTTGATTGGATAGCTTTTAGCTAAACAAAAAAAAATACCAGCTATGCCAATGTTTCCGGTACAGACAACAATGTGCTTATGCTACATCTGAAATATGAACTAGAGTGCATACCACATGTACTCGTGTAGTGAGTTTTTTTGAGTCATGTCTTCTTGGCAATTTTTCTTACTTGCTGAGCTATGGCGACACTGTTAAAACATCCGCAAAGTGCGAACGCGTGTGTATTGTTGATAAATAGTCTGGTTGATCATGCTGTAATGTTTTTATAACAAACTTAGGAAGGGTGGAAATTCGCCATAGATACTATGAGATTACAATGTCAGTTATGTTTAGAGAGAGTTTGTATTTTAAGGTGACACATACCTGGGAAAAAGATGACACTGAACATCCACAGAAGCTTGATTAGGATCTTATAAAAGAAGTTAGCAGATGTTTTGATAGGTATAGAGATTGGAAGAGAGAAAGAGAGGGGAGGAGGAGAACAGGGTGGTACAGACATACAGTTCCACAAAAATAGGCAGCCCACATGATAGAGAAGTGATGTTTCAGTGAATATGTATTTTGGAATGTTTAGTTTCATGCTACTTATATTTTGAAATTATATTTTGTGTAATCATCACATAAAGTACATGAATTGGACTTGTCAGTTTAAATCATTTATTTGTGATGTCTGTGAATAAGTACACGCTTAGATAAAGTGTAAATCGCTACCAGAGAAGTGAAGACAGATACTTATCACCACAATAACGCACAATGTATAACTAATAATACGAATAGTTATGACACCTAGTAGCATGGATAAATTTCTGAAGAGGAAAACTGACCAGAACCTGGAAGATTCTGATGATCAAGCAGCCAAAGATGAACGAAAACGAAAACAGCGCAAGTATAATCCATAATGTATATAATTCAGCTTCACCGCAGTGGGGGACCGATGCTGACCAACCTCTCTGTGTCGAGTGCTTGCAAACATTATCGAATGATGCAATGAAGCCAGCCAAATTGAGGCACCATTTGACCACAATGCATCCGGAACTTGCCAGTAAACTGAAGGAATACTATGAGAGGAGTACTCGCTGCTGTCAGACAAAGCCGTCAATGTCCTGCTACCATTTTCTACGACGTACTTGTGCGAAACTTCATTCTCTGCTGTTACTGCGATGAAGACCAAGTACAGGTCTAGACTGGACATTGAACATGAAATACGCATATGTTTATCATGCATACCACCATGTTTGAACAAACTCTGTTGTGCAAAACAGGCACAGCCTTCCCACTGAACAGATAACTGTGTAACAGAGATACCAGTGGAATACTCTGTGTTTCATTATTTGGATAGATAGCTATTCCGGTATGTAAAATGACCTTTACATGTTGTGCGCGTAACTCAGGCTAGGTCTACCGTTTAGCAGAATTTAAGTAGATTGCGTCCGTAAACTTAACAAGACATATTAGGGTCCAACCTTAGGTATGAAAAATTAAGGCCAGGGCGCCTTGGGCTCTGGGGGTCCGCCACCCGAGCTTGGTATGTCTGTGGGGTCCGCAGGGTAAAAAAGGTTGAAAACCTCTGTATTAGGTTATAAGGAACATGACATATAAATTTTTTTTTTTTTTCAGGATTAGGGATAGGGTTAGGTTTAGGGTGTGGAGAAATATTATCTACGGCTGGTACCCGGGTAAAAAAAATACGGAGACCACACGTTTGGTCCCGTAACAAGTGCCTTAAAATAAATACCATTATTGGTATTAATTTTGTTGAATTCCTTTTTTATGATAGGTGATAACTGAACGTTTATTGTCTTACATCTCTTGTACTTTTGAAATATATTAAACAGTGTGATAAAAATGAGAGATTACAAATTATTTTGAGATTTCAGTCAAAATAATAATAATAAATTATATAATTTTACCGATTGTGTCTGATTGATTAGATAGTTCAAAATACAAACAAAATAGATCTCGTTAGTTATTTCCGGTTGAGCCGAATGTTGATAGTTGCTAGATAGTTATAGTCCGAAATAGCACAAAGATTACTAAAAAGTAGCACAAATTAGCGCATCAACTTTACTTACCTTCAGTTTAAATTTTAATCAGTCATATACTTTACACTTTATATAACGCTTGTTTAATTGAATTATTACCAATATATTTGAATGCCTTTTCTTTCTAATTTTGTTCTGATTTCCTTTCAATTCTAGGTTACTAGTAACTAGAATGATTATAGAACGTATAGTCGTATACTCGGTATACTGTATGACCTTAGGCTAGCTTAGGTTAGACCAACTTCTCACTAAGTCTTAATTTGTACTGACAATTTGTATTTATTGCACCCCATGTCCGTACAATTAACTGTTTCTGTGTCTCACTCGTGCGTTTGTATATTTGTATAACTATACATAATTTATATACGTGATATAATTTTTAAACCTGACGCCTGTAAATACCATAGTGGCTTACTAAACAATCTACGTGGCGATAGACAAAACCAAGTAATGAAATATAAAATTAATATATAAAATTACAATAATTTATATTTTTAAATACACTTTTTTTTTAACTTTTAAATGTATTTATTATAATATTGAAAAAAATGTTAAAAGTATTAAAAAAAATTAAATCTCGTAATGAACGAGAAAAACCTCGACATTATTCCCGTACGTCTTACACAGTAGGAGGACCCAACAAAATGGTACCGCTTGTTTTGGAAATACACATCGTTATGAAATTGTGATTTATCTCTTCTCTTCCAATATCTTCATTCTAATAAAATCTTAAAGGGTTATTTTTTGAAATGGTTTGTTTTCTTTATTGTTTCGCCAACTGTTTATTTATGTGTATTAAAAATGTGAAAAAGGGGTGGGCTAAAAATGACAACAAATGTTTGAATCACTTTGTAATCATGCAAGCCATAACTTTAAGTCATGTGACATTTTAAGAATGAACATAGTTGTATGCTAACGAGAATTTATGTATTGTTTTAACTGTCTTTTGCCTTTATTATTTAATAAGCTTGATGTTTTATTTTGTGCAAGTTGGTCAGATATAGGTGCCTATGCTCCGTGAGCCCTGTCTGTAAACTTAACAGTGACTTTGTTAAGTTTGTTTAAGAATGTAAAATAATTTTCTATTTCATTGCTAGTTACCTTACTAAGTAATTAAATTTTATTAAGGTTATACTGCTTTCATTCCTACACTACATCACTATACTATTCTAAAATATCATACTGTATATAACATGATCTTTATCCAAGTCGACCAAGTGAAAGCATTGAAAAGACATAACATGACTTTACACTTTAATGTCATATAATTCAATTATTGTATACCAGGGGTTTTTTTGCCATGTAGCGCGCCGGATCTGCGATCCGGCACCTCTGAAATGCAACCCGGCACCTCTTATAGTTTTCTTCATTTGGTAAAAAGTTAAAAACTTCAGAGACCCACCACCTCTTATTGAAGAGACCCACCACCTCTAATTGAGCAAAAAAACCCCTGTTGTATACCTTAGGTTAGTCAATTGTTGCTTTTTAACTTCATTTAGCATTTGAAATGTTTGGGATGAATAGACAAAAGTAAAATGAACATTTCTGATGAGTCTGATGATTGATGTATTGCTAAGATAGATGATATATCAAAGGAAAATTTTTAAGCACTCATTATAAAAAGCCTAAAAAAGGTATCTCAAAGAATATTGCTTTTTCTGATAATCTACTTAACTCGTTCCCTTCCTAATCAATTTCCTCACATTTTTTTAGCTCAATTTTCCTGATGCCCCCTCTTTCCCTGCTCAAGTTAAAATAGTTACATGATGTATTTCATATAAATATAGCCTTTTCTTATATTATCTTAAACAGAAATGAATTATCTTTACAATGAATTAAAAAATTTCAATATAATTGAAAATAAAAGTATTATAACAAAATTGTTAAAGGTTGATTTGTTTTGATTAAATTGAAAAAAATAAAATGAGTCCAAAAAATCTTAAAGACTATAGTCTATAGCACTAACTTAAAAATGCCATGACACTAGCATATAGAATTTTATTCTGAACAACACATTAAAGTTTCTAACTTAAATAAAAGAGAAATAAAAAAGTTATGACTAAATCGTCGGTGGCCGTCTGCACAGTGGCAAGTTTATAAATTTTTTACAAAGAGTAAATTGATTTATTATACATTTGACATTTTCTCTTCTTCCAAAAGTCTCAGTTTGTTGAAATATGCCTCTACTAAATGTATGTGACAAAGTTTTTATTTCTTTAAAAGGCTTAACATTTTGAATGTAAAAGAAATATTTTATTTTAGTTTTCTCAGCTACAAGCTTTTTCACAATGTTTTCTTGAAATTTTCAATGAATTTAGCACCCATCAGGTTCAAATTGTCATTTACAAAACAGTAAAAATTACAAATATAGTTAATTCAGTGGTGTATCTAACAGTAGTGCTATCTATAGCAGACCCTGAAAGTACCAAATTTTGCTGATGATATGAGAGCCTTATGTGGCAGACTACCCAAGTATATCTAGTTATGCTACATTGGATTGTATAAGCGTCTATTATTAAAATCTTAGCTAATATGATTTAAAGTTGTACATTAAAGTTCTTTTAACTTTTTCTGTCAATTAGTATTTCCTAAAATGTTAAATAAAAATGTCTAGTGCTGCACTAATGGTTTAAAGCAGATGATCCATGCTCTTTAAGATTAAATGGAGTGGATTCACAGTTTTAAATTAATTAAGTTTAGTTTGAACCTGCTCATAATCACAGCTTATCAAGACTGCTAATCTTCTGTACCATCATCAAATTATTATTTAAGATTAAATTCTCAACATTTTTTAAAGAAAATTATTACCTCTTCTTTACACTATTTGTCCTACATGCATTAAGACCTCATGTTTAAAAGAGTTGTGCTTTTTAGTGGCTTTACTAATATACTTGAACTTTTATTGTTGTTTTTAAACATTTTTTTATTCTTGGAATTGTTTCAGAGCTTTTTTGGCTTTGGGCAGAGTGCTGAAATTGATATAGTTTTAGATGGGCAAGAAAACAGGAGGACTGCGGAAATCAAAACTGAAGATGGAAAAAGAGAGAAATATTACCTTTACTTTGATGGTGAAACAGTCTCTGGAAAGGTATGTTTTGCCTAATTCATATCAAAGTCTGCCAATGAGCCTTCACTCTCTATAATGTTACAGCAATAGTCATGAATGTAGAAAGGCCCTTGGAAACTGTTTCAATGTTTTGGGTTGAATGCAGTATTAGACAAGAAAACTAATCACCCTTATATAGACTTCGAAGTATTTAAAATAGTAGCAATTTTTGTCAATTTGATTTCTAATACATCTAATTCTAATAATAAAAATTGCTTTAGCACAGCACCCATAAATCACATTTCTTTAACATCATGTGTCACAAGTATCATTATAGGTTGTCTCATATAGGCAATGCAAAAGAAATCAAAAGTGATGCCATTTGAAAAATATATTGGCTAATATTTCCTTGCTTCCATTTTTATATGCTTTCATTTAAATTAACTTTCTAGCT
>JAGDYQ010000137.1:1984069-2020706 GCA_021962125.1 Bulinus truncatus | reverse complement strand
AATGTTTGTCAAAGTTGATTTCAGAAATGCAAAAAGAAATGACATTTTTATTGTTATCATTGCAAATGAGAATCTAGCAATTAATTTAGGCTCAGTTAGGCCGAGCTCACAAGAAAATTTTTTTTAATCTGAAAAAAAAAAACTATTTCTAAGAGACCAACCACATTTTAAAAATAAACTATTTTAGGACAGTGGTGAAAATATGATGTCAAGAAAACTACTGAGCTTCTGTTTATGGATAGCTTAAAACTCTGCAAAGCTTATTTAGGGAAAGTCACTAGGAAGAATTCTAGAAAAGAAATGTGCATATATTTCACTAAGAACAGGTCAATTAAGTTTTTAACTTGTTAAAACTCACCTCTTCATTTTCATCCTCTTCATACTGCAATATAAAACAAGCAGCATATCCAAGATTATCAAAATGTAAATGGCATGAGAATAATTTAAGGGGTTAATGATTTATTGCAATTATTAATTGAAAAATAGTTACCAAGCATTATAAAGACAGCATAAAAATTTTAGAATTTTGAAAGAATATAACAGCTCTTCAGGCTTACAGCCAGTAAAACGATGCAACTTAAAGATTTGGAGGAGTCACTTAAAAATAATAAAAAAAATAAATGCCTGTACTGTATTTTTTCTTAAATGTAGTAATAATGATATTACTATAGTAGAACAGTAAAATAATCTTGTTATGTGGAATAATACTAGATTTCATGAATCACCATGATCAATTAAAATAATCATCCAAAAAAGTCAAAAGGTCCATTTTTTAAGCATGTATAGCCAAACTAGGTACAATGAAATGTCGCTATTACTAAAAGGTATTGGCATGTACGCCGCCACTAATTCACTGCTGATAATAATGAACGGAGGGGGGAGGTAAGAGTGAGAGGAGTTTTAGCAATGGTGGTCTCTATTAATTAAGGGAAGTAATGCATGTTGAATAACTGTTACAAATATAAATGAGTTGCGTCCATTAGTTCAATGACCGTTAGGGGTAAGTAACGGAAGCTAAAAGCTAAATTAGCTAAACTGATAAGAAATAAACGGAGAGAAAATTTAATATATATTTAGCTAAATAACATTTTTAGCTAAATATCTTCAGAGAAATTTGTAAAATGACAATATATTTGCATTGATACCCAAATGAACTATATCCACATATTAAGAACAGAAAATGTCATCATAACCCTTCCCCCAATTTCAGTTTAACAAATTTTCAGTATTACATACAAATTTCAAGTCCCCGTCAATTTTGTTCTAGCGACATTTCATTGTAATAAGAATTTTAAAAATACTAATAATTCTAGAACTATAGCTCACATCTTCAGTTTCAATAGCCTCTCCAGTGAAAAATAGAACTGCTCTGGGTATAATTCTCTCACGAATGAAATGTCCAATTTCAAAATCTGCACCTAATAAGGCCTCTGTCTCCTCATCCTAAGGGGGAAAAAATATATTATGAAAAACTGAAATAACAACAGAAGCAGAGTTTAATCCATTATTATTCAGAATTTCCCAATTACTCTTAAGTAATAAATTAAGAAATGAAAATTGAAAACTTACCATCTCAGATTCAGATCCATCAGGAACTGTAAACAGATATAGAAAAATATATATATATTTTACAGTCAAATCTTACATTAAAGAAGTAACAATATTATAAAATGGTTTAAAGTATTTTTAATAGTAAATAATCATACCAGCAGGTGGGTTGAAGAAATTAAAGAAAGAATCTGCTTCTGAACTTGACGGTGTAGTTACAGTCCTAGTCAAACCACGCCCTTATGTTTCTGTTTCTTTAATCTGTTTCACCGTGGCAGGCTTTTGCCCTTGTTCCAGTTGATTGTGCACCTAATGGATACAATTTTACATCATCTTCCATCTAAAAAAAAATTTTTAAGTTTATTTATTAACTAACTTTAGTGTGTATAGGTTATCTTACCCAGAACACTTAATTATTTCTGGCCCTTCATATGAAAATGGATCTTGAGAATCTGGCTCGCATTTCGCATTTCGTGAACGCCTTTGTAAGTACTGTGTCTGTGAAGTACTCATTGGGCTCAAAGTAAAACCCTAATGTAAAACCCTATTTAAGAAGAGAAAAATGCACAAGATGAAAATAAATATTATTTCAAATTTTAATGGAAGTTAAAAGTGAAATGTAAAGAAGAATTATTTTTAGCATAGCAAAGAATTAAGAAAAATTTTTACATGAAAGAACAAATTTAAAATATGTAAAATATCGTGATATAGTGATAGAGATCAAAAACAGAATAGAAGTAGGGAACAGGATTTATCATATACGGCACAAAATACTGAAAAACAGACAGATCTCCAGATCTCCAGAAAACTTACAAAAATCATATACAAGACAATGATCCAACCAGCAATAACATATGGTAGCGAAACATGGACCATCAGAAAACAAGCAGAAAATATGCTAAACACTTGGGAAAGGAAAATATTTAATAAAATATATGGGCCAGTAAAGGACAATAATAAGTGGAGAAGTAGAACCAATTCAGAGACAGTGAAGGAAGAAGACCATGGATCGGGAAAAGTGGAGAAGAGTAGTATGGCAGGCCAGGGCCCTAAATGGGCTGTAGAGCCAAAGGAAGAAGAAAATATTGTGTGTTAACTTTCTCATTATAGTTGTGTACATTTGACAGCAATCTACGAAAGCAGTTTTTGTTTGTTTTTTTTTTTACAACTTTTCACTTCAGCAAAATCTATATCTCATTCAAGCAAACCTGTTCTCTTTTAGAAATATTATTTCTACAAAAAATCATGCTGTTTTCATTGTTTCTAGACAGTTATTTTTTTTTATTACACAACTAGTGGGAAAGGGATAAAAAGGGGACATTTTTTTCACTATATAGGTCTGCAGAAATGGCTATTTTAAATGTATACTTTTAGCTACCATTCTACCATAAGATTACACATATTTAGTATCAGTGTGAAGGTCTAATTGTTATCAATTTGAATATCTAGGTCATTCGTATAACTATCCCATTATGTAATAATAGGAAGGGCAGAAACTATGAATTTCTTTTTCCTGTAGAGGTAGAATGGAAAAATGCATAAGTGGTTCATTGTGCATGCCCTGCGTGTAATTTCAAAACCAATTTTAGTAATTCTTCCACAATTATGTTTGTAAGCATGATTTTACAATAAATAATGTAAAAATGATTATAAAAGAATGATTTCTAGCTGCTCTTACCACAGGGTCTTTATCATGAATTACAACTTTAACATCTTGTAAATGTGCCAAAATAGGTTCGTCATGCTCCTAAAAAAAATTATGGCTAATTTTATAAAAATTCCAACAAAAATTAAAAAACTAATGATTAATATGCATTCATGCATATCAAAACTTTAAATGAAATGGTCAAAGTTACAAACCTGAACCATTTCAGAGAGCATATCAACATTCTTAAAGATTGTGAGCCAAAAACTTGGAATACCTTTCACAAATTCTGCTGGGGAGATACAAATTTATAATCAAAATTGAAAAATGATTTTCCTCCATGTTCACAAGCCCTTTTTTTTATAGCTTATCAAAAAAAATATACCTTGTTTTACTTCTTCACTATCACCACCAGCCTCTTTTGTTTTTTTTCCGTCCAAACTTGCCTTGTCTTTCAGATCACCCTGTTGAGAAGCGGGCTACATTGAACATCAATGTACCCAAGTGGCACATCAAAGTTGGCACAAAAAACATGCTCACATTTATTATAATCTTGATTAAACCTCCGGAGTTAAAATTTTTATGACATCCAATATTATCAAAAAGATATTTATTCAAATTTATTTTTTCATCTTAAGGATTATAAGCAGATTTTTTATTTTAAAGAAATTGTCTTTTTAATTTGTCTTTCAAGCATAACCTTAACTATTTAATAATTGTAAAAAATAATTAAATGTCAAATAAAATAAAACTGTGAGCATAAATTTTAAAGTTTTTAACACAATGGGGGAAAATGTACTACAGGGTCATTTATTTTAAATCTATGAGAAGTATTTGTTACAAAATAGTAAATTTTATAGAATGAAGTTATAGCTTATTCTTATGCCGTTAATGAGGTGTTTTTATAAAGATAATTAATAAAAATGTAAGTATTTTGTGGCTATAATTTTTCACTGTACTGAATTCAGTATCTTTACATAGTACAATTTTCGAAAAAAAAAAAAAATCAATAGAGGAATAGCATGGCAATCAGTGCATATCGTGAGATAGATCATCTATATTTTGTTTTACAAAAAATTAGTCACAAGTTTTTAATTATGAGTAATTTATAGTTACTCACAGCCAATTTGGCATCATCATCTTTATCTTCTTCCTCATCACTTGGCCAGTCACAGTCATCATCTGTAGGTTCTCTGGTCGCTATCAAAATTTCCTTTCTCTGAAAATGTCATAATTTAAGAAAAAGAATGTACTTAAATATATATAGACATATACATAAAACTTTTAAAAACATTTTTATATATGTCCTAATGTATACCTTTTCAAATAATTCTGAGTACTTAGGGGCATATTTAAGTTCCAATGCATTGACTTCTTTATAAAATTCAGCTTCAACATGTATAATTTCATTCTGTAGTTTCTTTAGAGCTTTTATACGTCTCTTTACTTCTTTGGGTAAACTAAGAGAAAAACACCAATGGTTCACACAGTAAATATTTATTTCTTTTAATATTTATCTATAAAGAACAAAAAAAATTGTTTATATGTTACCTTTGAATATAGCCAGAGGGTGATCCAACGATTGAGCACAACTTATCTTGAAGAGCTGCTAACACTCCAGGATTTTTCATGAGTTGGTTGGCTATTGCCTGACTATCTCCTACCTCACCTTTTGAATAATTAAAAAAAAAAACCCAAATACTTTTAAAAATTTGCTATTAGAAATAATTACAATGAACAAACAAAAAATGAATGCATCTAATGATTTTCTTTGGTTAGAAAACACCAAATTAATTAATATGATTGGTAAATAAATAAATGCAAAAAAAATTCTAAAATATTTTAAGCATTTTTTTTTAAATGCACGAAAGCGAAATGTACCTGCTTCTTCTGCATGCTCTTCAGCATCATCTACAGAATCACAAGGACTGAAAAAAAATAGGCACACATTAAATATTTGAAAGACTAATCGATTTATGAAGGGTTACAAAAAATGTTTAAATGGGTGCTCTGCACTCAGAATTTCTTTTAATTACGTCAGTCACTTTTAAAACACAATTTTAACATCTATCAAAGTAACTTCGTATCTGTATATCAGTTGATGCCATTTTTATCACAATAAAAAAGGTTAATTTTAAAAGCAAGAGATTTGAACAAAGGAACCTCCAAATTTTTAAAGCTAAGTTTACAATGCCAATTAGGCCACCAGATCATACAATCTACTAAAATTTGTAAAAATAAATGTGGATATATATATACATGTATTTGAATATCTGAATAACTCTCTTGCTACTCAGCGAGGCAATTGTTACAAACAACAGATGTGCATCTTTTAGGCATGCTAGACTGCGAACGAAAAAAAATCTTATTCTTGTCCACAATCTTCTGCCACAATCAAACTGAGAAAGCATCTAATATTGAAACAGTGATAAGGACCTAAGATGGTCAATTTTTACCTTGGGGTATTCATCTAGGAATTCTATATCTTAGCATTTGAATATTAGTTTTAGTTATCTATATATCTGGATGAAGTACCCAACAACAATCTATCTTTCGATCTATTTAATAATATCTAATTTTGAATTGAATGTTATGGCTAATTGTGCCTGTGAATCTATTTGTTTTACTTATTAATATCTACTCTATATATCTTTTACACCCTCTATGGAGAGGCACTAAAAATTGAATAAGTAAATCGTAAACAAACGATAAAGAATTATTATATAAAGTAAACCATAAATCAGAAAAAATGTGAAGGATACTGAACAAATATTGTTTAGCAAATTACATAATTCAATAAATAATAGTCAAAATGTGATTTACTCTCATTAATTAATTTTTCTAATAGATTTTGTTTTGGGTCATGACAATTTAACTATCCAAGTTGATATCTGACACCTAGCTTAACAGATTATAATATAGATTTATTTTAGGTGATATCAGTCAACTATTATTAGCACAAAAAAATTACATTCAATTCACCTGTGACCACAAAGTTTTTGACAATACGTCAGGATTTGTGCAAGTGAAGAATACAGGAAAAATTCAGATGATAAATCAGATAATGTATATATAAATATGAATGCTTTTTAAAATTTATAAAAGGCAAAAGAAAACTGTTTTGCAAGTAAATTTAATATGAATTTTAAAAAACTACTGAAATTTATTTTGGTCATAAATTGTTTTTAAAATGAGTGCCAAACGATAGTTGTAAAATGATTAATGAATAGCCCCATCATGTAGCGACCAACTAAATGAAAATTAACATACAAGTTTGACCAATCAAGAAAGGTTAGAATCAATAGTCCCTATAGTCAGTATTATAACCATAATACCAGCAACAAAACTTTCAGTTTGCTGTAGCTACTTAAAACACTGAACTTAATACTTAAAGATAAATATACTTACTTTTCTGGCTCTGACATTTTGTTATATCTGCAAAAAAAAAAAAAAAAAAAAAAGACAAATTCAATATAAAAGTATCTAACATAATAATTGCAGTCTTGCTTCTGCGTTAAATCGAAAATAGAAATCAAGAATTCAAATTGGCGTCTTCCCGGCATCTTGATTCGCTTAATGTTTTTTAAAAATCTACAGTTTCGAATAGATTTTGTGGTTTATATATGTTACATGTATATATCAAAGAAGTACCCACTACTTGTATTAATTACTACATATTACTAAAGAGGAATAATAGATGTAATCACACTGAAAATTTCATCAAATTATCTCAAACAGTTTAAAAGTTATACATGTTTAAGTTGTAAAATCACAAAATTTCGATCACAATTTTTTTTCAGGTACAATGAATATATAAGGACACTAAATACTTCATAACTTTTCTTGATATTAAGATAAATTCATAAACTTGGTGTTTTTTGAAAGCTTGCAACTAGATCTACCTAATGCACTTATTTTAAATACAAACAAGACAATAAGAAAAATTTTGAAATTTTTATCAAAGTGCCTAATAGTATGTAAATTATTGTAGTTATAGTGTAGTAGTTTTAATAGAATAATAGTATTGTACACCATGTCCAGTCAAGAAAAAAATTCATGCATGTTATAAATGTTCATGAAAATGGTGATAGACTTCCCCTTATTTGACAAAGCAGACATGCTATAGCCTATAACATTAAGCTAATTTTTTTTTTAGATATATATTAAGAATTAAATACATCAACACGTGACTTTTGTATTAATGAAGCAAAGAAAAAAAACAATGACTCAAGTAAACAGAATACAAATCGTTACTGGGATACTGTGTTGATATATATATATATATATATATATATATATATATATATATATAGATAGATATTATACATCTATATAAACATAATTACGTGTATAACTAATTAATACTTTTGCAGCAGTAACGAGCATTTCAATAATGTTGAATGTTGATAATTAGCATCGCATGCTCTTTTGTTTCAAAGAAATAAAACAAATTTACAAAATAAATACAATGAAAAGTAAGTTTCTAAAAATTGTTTAAATCATCATGCATATAGACGAGATGTGTCAGAAGTATTTACCGATAACTTACTATAATATCGTGCTAATTAACTTTTAGGAATATATAATTTACCATCATTACCTTATAACTTTCAACTGTCGTGCGCACGAGGAAAATGGTGGCTAGGCAAGACCTTTTAATGTTTTCAACAATTCTATTGGGTAGAAAACAGCATCGTTGATAAACTGTCCAATCACCAATGCTGTAAGCTAACGTTTCGGAATGTAGATACCTTCTTAAGCATATTTTGCGGGTCCAGCTCAAATTTTACTACCAATGTCAAATTCTCATTTCACCTGAAAAATGTTGCGTTTATAATTAGTTAAATTAGGGGGCAGGTAGCAGATAGGTTAGGTGCAGCTCTGTCATGAGACACATTTGTCTCTTTGCTATAATAAGTAATAATTGATCAGACTCGTTCTTAGCATTTTGGCGACCCTAGAGAGAGAATTTTAGAGATATTTGGTTGCAATAGAAACGTGTTGGATTCTTAAAGTATAAGATTTTATAGAAATGTAACATCTACTGAAATGTGGCTTTTTGACACATTTTTTATTTGCTTATAAGCAGTTGTCTATAAGAAAAGCTCTAAGTCATCCTATATGTGCAAATGTAAATAGTCATTGTTTAAATACGTTAATTATGCAATTTTCAAAGAAAAGTCAGTTTCAATGTTCTTTTATTTATTTTTGTTTTTGGTAATATTTTAGTCTGTTAATGTATATTTTGTTTCAGCAAAAGGCCCAGCTAGTTATAGAGATTGGTAACTGTTAAGTGTATACTCAGTGTCGTCACTGGGGGTGCAGGCCGCACCGGGTGACACCCACATATGGGGTAATCCAAAATAAACAATTCTAAATTTCTTATCAGAAAGAACTCGGCCTAGTCAGGTTTTATAACCGATCAAATTTAAAACATGAGTAGTGGCGCAGGGGGCAACCGTGCATAGCATTAGCAAGGGTGCCACAATGCAGAACCGTAGGCAAGGGTGTCACCTTGCAGAGCAGTAGAACAGGGTGCCACCATGCAGTAGCCTAGTTCGCCACCATGCAGGGCAGTAACACACGTACCATACAGATCAGTAGCACAATTATGCCACCATGCAGATCAGTAGCACAGAGTGCAACCATGCAGAGCAGTATCACAATTATGCCACCATGCAGAGCAGTGGCCTAGGGTGCCAACTACTGCCAACATGTAGAGCAGTAGCACAGAGTGCAACCATGCAGAGCAGTAGCACAAGCTGCCAACGTGCAGAACAGTAGGCAAGGGTGCCACCTTGCAGAGCAGTAGATCAGGGTGCCACCACGCAGAGCACTAGCCTATTTCCCCACCATGTAGAGCAGTAACACAAGGTGCCACCAAACAGATCAGTAACATAACTGTGCCACCATGCAGAGCAGTAACACAATTGTGTCACCGTGCAGAGCAGTAGCATAGGGTGCCACCACGCAGAGCAGTAGCCTAGTTCGTCACCATGCTGAGCAGTAGCACAGGGTGCAACCATGCAGAGCATCTGATAAATGAATACAATTAGCGAGATTGTTGAGATGCTTTCGAATATGACTCAGTGTTAAAAGAGCACCTAATGAGATTAAAGAGGACACTCTTCATGTACAATGCATCCGTATCTTATCTAACACCTGTAAATTAAAATGAGTTTATAAATGTCCTGGCACATCATTTGAAGGAGATCCCATAGGGATATAAAGGCAGCAAAGTATTTTTGAAATTTTGTTAGACAGTAAATCTGAAATATCACACACTGACCTGATGTTGATCGCTCTCATTTTTCTAAGATGAGTTATCCGAAGTTGAGCTATTAAAAGAGATATGAAGGCAGCAGATATTGATCTTGACGACGCCAAAGAGTGGTCAGTATTTGATGTTTTGAAATCTCTGTCAACACTTCCATTGAGAATGCAATAAATTGGCACTGTATGGGTGTCTGTAGCTTCATGTGAGAGGAGCTTTTCAAAACTGAAACTGATAATGGGACAGTAAAGGCTTTCTTCTCTTGCGGTTTATATCGAAAATGATATGGTAAAAGATATTGATATTGATGGAGTGATTAGCTGTGAAGACCAGGAAAGAAAAATTTTAAATGAAGTTTATTGTCAAAATAACAATAATTTGACTTGGCTTTGCTGGTTGTTGCAGTTCTTAAATACTTTCACGTTAAATTATATTGTGCAATTTGTTTCTTATCTTATATAATGAAAACTCCTCAACTCTTGGACCAATTGGACGTATTTCACAAACATTACAATTATAGGCGGTTCTCTAAGATCTAGTGCAGGAAAAATTCGAAATATGTTCCATTGATCACGGCGGAAATCTTGAGGGGTGGGAGCGACAACTCGGAATTCTTCGCATCGAGTGACACCAAACACTGTGTATAATGTAAAGGAGACTGCATCTCATACTCATAAGGCATCCAGAATGAGGTGGGGGGCTACTTGAAAATTTGGTTTGCCATTTGCAAGATTAATCGGGAAAATAGCATTTTTTAAAGTCTAATAGCATAGTTGAGAATATATTTTTAAATCCAGATGATGAATATTGTTTAATATTTAAATCACATTCTAAGGCCAAATTCCATAAAAAATCATTCCCATTATTTAATGAAAAAAATTATAATATCGAAACTATTTACTGGACAAAATTATCATAGCTGCCTTTAAAAATTGACACCGTGCAGACGGCGCTTTTTAGACTTCCTGTGTTAACTATTTCCTTTCTTCACAAGAGCCAACATGGGGCGCATGCACAATCCGGGGTAATTTCGTAATTAATTACTTTTTTATAAGGAATATATAAATAAAAACTTATTTTACAATTCAAAATGTTTACGAAACATTTATTCATTTAAAAATGATCTAACAGTTGATTATTGCTTCGTTTATTTTCCTATTATCGAAATTGTACTTTTCCACGACCATGCTTGATTCAATATATTATTTGATATATCCCCCCCCCCCTTTTTTTTTTGTTTGCAGTAAAGGTATCTCTCAGAGTGCTCTACCATATAGACGATCAGTACCAGTTGTAAGTTGTTTTTTTATATATAAATTTAATACCAAAGTTAAATTTTAATTGCTTTCTCGAATTATCAATAACCTCATGGATTGTTTAACAGTGGCTTAAACTCCCAGCTGAAGATGTAGAAGAACAGATATACAAGTTAGCTAAAAAAGGATTGACTCCTTCTCAGATTGGTTGGTTTTATTTTCCTGTTTTTTTATAGCTAGTTTACTGTATATTTTTACTTTGAAGTATCTTTCTAAAATTGTATTTGCACTGAGTAAACAGTATTAATGTAGTTATGACTAATAGTTTGTTTAGTAATTATTTATTTAGCATATTTGCATAAATTTTTCTAAAACCTTCACTTAGGTGTTATTCTGAGGGACTCACATGGTGTTGCACAAGTAAGATTTGTTACTGGCAATAAAATTTTGCGCATCTTGAAGAAAAAGGGCCTTGCTGCTAGTTTGCCAGAGGATCTTTACAGTTTAATTAAAAAAGCTGTCAACATTCGCAAACATTTGGAAAGAAGCAGAAAGGTGATAACATTTTAACTTTTGTTAAATGCATATGCTTTATAAAAAAAAAAGCCAGTTACAAGCATTTGGTGTAATGATTGTCAGTTTTGTAATCCCTTTGTCTATGATGCTCAATATTTGCTACTCTTGATATGTCTTATGATGAATAATTCACCACCAGTGACTGGTCTGAGACAAAGGGACTATCGATCTCACATGTTGAATTTATTTTATAGTGTGGCCTTCAAGTCCATCCAAAAATATTCTAGCATTTACCAAGAGCTATTTTTAACCATTATTGTTGTGTAGGTGCAGGTCGCTGCATCTACCACTGGTGCCAATCCCACCTTTGTTTATTGTAAAGCTACTTTTGATTCTATAATCTTGATAAGGTATATTTAAATGTTAGAGCTGTAAATGGGCTATTTTTTGTGTGTTTTAAGGGGGGGGGGAATTTCCGAAGCTAGTGAATTTTTTTTACATGTTCAGGATAAAAAGGATGAAATTTGACTTATATTTAGACATCACATTATCATACAGGTTTAAATGAGCCTAAAGTAATATTAATATTGCTTTTAAATTTTCTTTTAATTTACGTTTTTAAGGAAAATTCACAATGAAAAATTTAAAAACAAATTTTTTTTTGCAATCCATTTAATAAACTGTTACCTATTTCTTTCAAGTTATATTATATATAGCTTTTTTAAAATTGAATTAAAAAATGAGAGCCTTTCTTTTTTTTTAGTTATTCTTCAGACAAGAAAATATTGTGATAGAAGTGAATAAGTGTCATTAGTTGTATATAGATATAGATTTACCTTTTACTTTGCAATTTTGTTATAACTCCTTTAATTTTAAATGTTGATGGGAACCATGTGAAATTTATTTTGTGACTTTCTTTGTAAACTATGGACTTAAAAAATAGTTATAAACTAAAATTTTAATAAGATAAAGTGTTTCAACTGAGCAAAAAACTAAGGGTTGGTGACTTATGTTTTTAAATTTTATGAAATTCTTTTTTTTTTTTTAAATTGTTCACATCACACTTTTATTTGGTGTAAATTAAAAAATTGTAAACATTTTTATATATACCTTTAAATTATGACCCTTAAAAATTATTTTCCTCATGCTGTGGAACAGTGTACATAATGATTGGTGTTTATACCTTAGAAATCATTTATATGGTTATAAAGTATAAATAACAAAAATTAAAAAAAGCTTTTTCAGTTAAAACATGTTTGTAGACGTTGTAACTTAAATAAATCAATGCTGGTATACCAAATGAAGCGACATCTCCCTTAACCTGCTTCTAGAGGTTAAGGATTTTAAGTGATAGAATTTAATATTTATATTCATTAACACATTATTAGAAATATAATTAATCATGCACTGCATTCACACTTGAAGAATCATATTGTCCGTGATGTTTTATTTGCTACTCTTGATCAGCTTCTGATGAACAAAACCACCTATTATATGGTCTGAGACAATATGTTATTCAAGATAATCTTTCTTTGTCATATTATTTTTTTTTTAACCACTTCAAACAATTTCTTCCAGGACAAGGATGCTAAATACAGACTTATTTTAGTGGAATCCAGGATTCACAGATTGGCACGTTATTACAAAACTAAAAAAGTCTTGCCCCCAACCTGGAAATAGTGAGTGTTCATTTTTTTATTATGTTTTTTGCAAAAGAAATCAGCATATAAACTGATCATACAATTGTCTAATTTTATTCCACATTGTTAGCACAACAATGGCAATCTGTAACCAATTATGGGGCCTGGAGTGACGCTAAGGTGATCATCAGATAATGTGATGATTAATTTGAGCGTTTTATTTCAAAGAAATCAGATTGATGATGTTGGCTTCAATATGTCCACTTAAATCTATGTTTGATAACACTTCTAGAGATTATTTCTAGCAAGAATTCCTGTATTATTAGATAATAAATGATATAGGACCACATAGTGTGCCTAGGCAGAAATCTGTTTGATTACACTTCATGAAATTATTATAGTACTAGTAAGGAAACTGTAGACCCGAAAAAAATTTTTTAATAGTATTTTTTCTTAATTTTATGCCATTTTTGACTTCGAAAATGAATTCTCGATGGTAATATTCTCACTCAGTACATGTATAATTATCAGCTATGCATACATTAAATCCTTTGAACTGATACCTGTGTGTATATACATGTATATAAATTAGTACTCTGTACACACAACTAAATAGTCAGATAAATGAAAATGTGTGGCTGGAAAATTGGCATCAGCATCTGTCCTTAGGTGCATTTTTGTTTTATGCACATAAGCCAACCCCCATATTTCAGTAGTGTATTTTATAGTTAACTCGGTTTATATGCGAGTATATACAGTATTTTATTTAGGGGTTATAGAATGATAAAATTAGACTCCCAGTTATTACAAAACTAAAAAAAAAAGTCTTGCCCGCCCCCAACCTGGAAATAGTGTGTTCATTCCTTTATGTTTATCAAATTATTTTATTTAGGGTGTTATAAAATGTTAAAATTAGGCAATTATTAAAATTTTCTTTTTTTTTTCTTCCCCAGTGAGTCATCCACTGCTTCAGCCTTGGTTGCTTAAATTTGATTGCTTTTTATTTCATGAAAATAAACACATAAAAAGCTTTATTTCTTTTAAACTTGTTTTATCATTAATATTGACTGTCTTGTTTGCACTGAAATGGGATTGGGATGGCTGTAATATATATTTGTATTGGGATGTCATTAAGAGCTTTATTGTTGTAAGTGCATTTTGCAAATAGCTTAACCTTTCGATGAATTTCAACTCTGATCCCTGCATTAATAACTTTTATGGTGGGAATAGTCATTTTTTGCTTGTAATTACATGTACTACTGTTATTGATGAGAAAGAAAAATTTGACACAAAGGCTAAAATAAAAGTGGCAGATGTATATTTACAATGGTACAGCAATGTATAAGAAAATTTTGTCAAAGTTTTATGTAAAACGAAATATTTATTAACTGACAAGATTTTATATCTTGCAATTATAACTATAAAAAAATCCCCTGCTGTATACCTAGATTACACTACAGTGCCATAGGAATCTTTTTGTGCAATATATTTAACAGTTTTCAGGATTTTGTCGTGTTCTTTGCTTGTCTCTGGTGCATAAGAACTTCGTTGTGAAGCAAGAGACTGAAAAGAATGCATGGACTAAGTAAATTATTCATAATAGATTGCACTGGAGAGTTAGAAAATAATTTTCATTACACATAATCTCATGAAAGTTGTTACAAACTATGAGCTGGTTGGGACTTTTTTGATCTGGATCTGCATGCTTTAGTTTATGGGTTTTGAGTCCTGTGGTGGGGATTAAAGGCACCGCTAAAACCGTCCTATTCGAGGTCTATAGGATAAAGGAACTAAAGACATGGTATCTTTGAAGTATTGGATTAGGACTATTTTTTAGGAAGTTATCCTAACATTATTCTCACCATACATTTACCTAAATTTAATAGAACGTGATTGATGCCATGAGAATAATAGCTAGGCCCGTATTAGGGTGACCTAGACAGTTACTTCCATTAATGTTTGGAGGACCTAAGCATAGGTATCATCTGGGCCCTCTTATAATATTTAATCAAATAAAAGAATGGCTCTAGTCAGGGCTACCAATACTTGGTTTTTTAAGGACACATTGGGTTCTTGTTTGTTTTTATAAATTGTTCAATTCCTGATTCTCCACAAACTTTTCATTTTTAAAATAATTGTGCAAATAAAGAGTAATTATAATTAAACAACAAATATATTTCAATTAAATGCTTAAAAGTAATCGTCGATTTACACTGATCTTAAAGCTGATGTTCTCCAACGCAATACGGTGCATTCACACAATTGAGGGGCCCCTGGGAGTGCGGGTGTGCTGGGCCCCCTATGCACAGGGAGATTCAATACTGCGAACGCATCTGGGACCCCACACAGAATAACTTTTTCACCACAAATCCAATTTTATACCCTTTTTGATGTCTTCCTTTTATTTTTAAAGGTTCAATATCTTATGGGGCTGTCCATTAATTACGTCAATAAAATAGGTGGGAGGGGGGGGGTCTGAAAATTTCTGACAAGGGGGAGGTCAAGAAAAGTTGACGTCAACAATGTTACTTTTTTTTTAATTTAATATAATTACTTAAATAAATAGGAAAATGAAGCAAAGTCCTGTGTTACACACTCACTTAACATTCAGTATTTTAATAAAACTAACTACATCCAATCTAACAGTGCCCAGTGCGGCATTGAGCGTATGCTTAACTCTGGGAAACCCCCACCACGGCTCGTCCGCACTGAAGAGTCACCGATACACAATGCTGGGAAATTAGATCGACGGCAAAAAACCTCCCTGGGGGATCTTCCCATTGGTACGCCACGGCACACATACACCAGAGATGAGCGGACGCGTCCGCTTGCGGACGCAGATCCGCAGACTTTTCCGAATCCGCGGACGCTTCGTATGGTTAAGTCGCGGACTGACGCGGATCTTCTTTAGCGTTACCATAAAAAAAATTTCAAGTCATTTAAACAGCTAAATTTCAGCAATGCGGACGCGCGGACTGACTGCGGACCAATGTTGTAAGATTCTGCGGATCTTGAAATTTAGCGTCCGCGGATTTCTATCAATGATCCGCTGTCCGCTCATCTCTGACACACACACACTCGACACAAGCACCTAACCTCTTCAATTTCTGCTTCCTTCGCCTGCTCTTCTAACTTAAATATCTCAAGGTAGGAAACTTCTCCTCTTGGACCTACGTCAACGGCCACTGTCAGTGCGACAAACACAAGAACTTGGAGAATGTAAGATATCAACAAAACACCAATGACTAGTGGCTCAAGCTGTGGGTGGTCGGGGAGGAAAATAACAAAAGTGACAACTATTATTACAGAAAAGAACACAACGGGAAAATGCTATCCCCCCACCCTCCCCAGAGGCGCAACTAGACCAAACTTTCAGGGGGGGGGGGCAAAAAAAATCACTTGTATTTAAAAAAAAAGTAAAGGGGTCATGTGACATGTATCTTGTGACTAATTTTGGTCTAATCTTTTAATTTTTTTATTTCGGGGGGTGGGGGGGGGATCAAATGCCCCCCCCCCCTTGTTGCGCCACTGACCCTCTCCAATCCTTTTGTGTTTCTCTGCACTAATAATAATATAACTCGAGATAAATATAATTATTTTAAGTAGAAAAAATTCATAACTAATTAAGATTTTTTTTTGGATACTTTCGCGGGTCCTATTTAGAGAATTTATTGGAGCCCAAGGCACGTGGGTCGTGATGTAAGGAAATTTTATTTTGCAATAATTAACCCTAAAGTGACCAAGACAATTTAACAGTTTATGGAAGAGGCGCCCCGATTATTAAATATTATTAGCTTCTAAGGGTACTCTAATTGCTTAGGGTCTTCGTTTATATAGGGGCCCCACTTGTACCTTCGCCTCGGGCCCCCAAAACCCTAAGAACTGCACTGGCCATTCGCCCATTATAACATTTAATATGAATGCGTACTGTAAAAGGGCGCAGTGGTTCCCATAGTTTTTCTATCCACTGAAATATAAAGCTGCCCAAACTAAAGGATTAAGAAACGGAACCCAAGAATGTGGGTAATGAGCAGTGCCGAACCTAAAGATTTGGGAGCCCCGGGGTTTGACCTCTTTGGAGGCCCCTGCATTTTGACATTAGAACCATGACATAAGATAATGTACTTATTATTAAATGTAAAAAAAAGATGGGGCCCGTGGAAACTTTCGAATTTGGACCCCCCCACCCGAGGTACGCTTCTGGTAATGAGAGCTATAACCGGAGGTGTTGTTGTGAAGCGAAATGATATTACATTGGCTCCTTTTTGGTGACCGGAGCCTAACTTTGAAGGTTTCTTAATAAATCTAAGGCTAAGATGGCTCTTTAAAAAATCTGGAAGTTTCTGACCAGGTGACTATGATCTTCCAACTAAAAAAAACCAGCTGGTAATGATATGCATGTAATTATGAAGGTATTCACCAATATAGTAAAACAGTACACATTAAATTATCGTTCTCATTGCAATATTGCTATTTATAGAGTTAAACTAGCCTAAGCGGTGTCGTATCAAAGCGAAACACCCATGATAATAATGCACTGGTTAAAGGCATAACTTTCTTTTTCTGCCTGGCTGAGTTGATAAGAAGCTTTATTGATAAATCTAGAAATTCGTAGTTTCCAGGGTTGTTAGTATCGAAGTATCGGTATCGGCCAATACAGTATCGGCGATACTTTTTTAGTATTGGTTGCTGTATTGCCGATACTTTTTGTATCAAGTATTGATTGGTGTATCGCCGATACATTTTAAACGAAAAATTTTCGATACTCGATACCAATACTTTTCTATTGCCACTATTAGCTATTTGCAGAAAAACAATAGCGATTTTAATACATTGTTTTAAAAGTAATCTTCATAAATTCAATCACTACTTGTAATCATAACCATCAACCCTACCACTATAAACACCACTCATCTTCTCACCAAGACAACTTGGATCACAAGGCTGAAGTTGTAGAAACCATAAAGCGTGCCTGCAGTGCACTGAGTGCAGTTTCCACTAAACTTACTCGGCCGGGTGGTGCAGCTTCAATAAAGTCAACAGTGCAATTTTACTGGGGCCTTCGGGGATTCATCTGTTTCTATAACCTCGGCATTTAAAGGGATTGTGTGGTTAGCACAACGCCCAGCCGCCTTTACTTCCCCAGCTTAAAGTCGGGTACCTATTTAAAGCTGGGTGGACTTGTGGAAAAATTCCCATCGGTCTCACCGAGGATCGAACCCATGACACCGTGGTCGACAGTCGAGTATCTACAACACTCGGCCATTCGTCAAGTGCTGAAGTGATTAGCATTAACATTGTGCTTTGACGTTGTATTTTATAGTTTTTACTTTTTTTTTTAAACTTCAAAAATTGCACACATTATAAATTTAAATAAAAATATTTCGTTGTTCAGAAAAGTATTGGTATTGTATTGGTATCGATTTTGGCAATACATTTTTACTTGAGTATTTGTATTGGTATTGGCGATACTATTTTTATGAAGTATTGGTATTGGTATTGACGATACAATTTAAAAGTATTGTTAACAACCCTGTTAGTTTCCTATGTTATTAGGTACCAGAGAAATGACTTTAACCAGACTTTTTTTTTTTTAAAAAAAGGGAAGTTACCTGTAGTAATGCTGCGTTTTCTTTGGTCCAAGAGTAGTTGTGATTTATTGACCCCGAATGGCTGATGTAGATGAATCCAACTGCAAACTTTAAGGGCGCTGTGAAACATTTTTCACATAAACATTGTGAAGAAATATCACAACGATACCTTATGTTACCAAACATTGGACATAAATATAGTCATGATGCATTTTGAAATGTACAACACGACAACTTTGGACCTAACATATAGAGTGCCTGTCTGCCTTCTTTACTTCCAGGGTGCATGCCTGCTTACTTCCATGTCTGCCTACCACCCAGCTTACCTTCCTTTATATCCGCTTTTCTGCCTACCTGCCCGGATACCTCAATGTCGTCATACCTGCCCTGATAACTCGGCTGTCTGCCTACATGCCAATGGAATATACCTACCTATCAATCAAATTCCTTACCTGCCTGACATCTCACCTCTCTGGTTTACTACATGGCTACCTATTACTCTGCAAGCCTATCTGCCTGCATACATACCCGTCTAACGAAACAACCAACTAGCAGGGCTGCATGTGAGGGAATGGGGGAGGACAACTCTTATCAAGTGCCCCAACCCCCTTTAAGGGGGGGGGGCTAGTTGCTTTCGAAATTTATTATCATTTATCTATCTTGGTGCAAAACTGACGAGAAATGGGGATAAGATGGTCCCCCCTCAGGTTTCGTAGTTTATCAAGGGCCCCATAACTCCTGGCTGCGACCCTGCGCCTAGCTCCGTTGTCTGCATACTTCACCTCCTAACTCCATAACCGCATCGCTTACCCCGACGCCATTGCTTGAAAGTTAAAGCCTGGCTGTATGTATTGCGCTCTATTCATTGCTAAATTGAACAAATCTTTAACACGTCACTCATTGATAAATTGCGACCGATAAATAAACGAAGTTAATAATAGAGAGTGGCGCCACCTCTTTAATTTTGTAAGTATTCATAATTTATTCAATTAATAGCACATGCACGTCTACGACGTAATAGGAATATATCTAACTTATTTTTTTTTATAAATATATACATAGTTTATTTAAATTCTAGTATATGTAGGTCAACTAGCGCAGGAAGTGTGCAGCAGCTGGTTATGCGAAACTAGACAGGGGCGCCGAAAGAGCGGGGTTGGATTTTTTTTTTTTACACTTTTAAAATTGGGAAGAGGGCGCCAAAAAAATGTAACTCGCACAGGGCGCCACAATAGCTAGCTACGGCTCTGTGTAGACCCTACGATGTAAGGAATATTTTTAATTATTTTAACTATTCAAAGTCTATTTATATACCAGTAAAGTAGGCCTATGAATATTTATATATATATATATAAATATAGGCCTATATACACATATATATATATATATATATATATATATATATATATATATATATATATATATATATATATTAGTACATTCCAATAAAATCCTAACTTAATTTTTTTAACGTTTTTTTTTTAAATATGAAAAAAAAAATTAAATTGTTTATCTTCATTTAATTTAATACTGTAGCTTCTTACATCCGTAAAAATCCAGAACCCGACACATTTTTAGGATTGCGTTGTAAACACGTCCAGTCAGGACCAATGGCCAGAACACAAACAGCTGCACAAACAGAGAAAGGAGACAACTGCCAACGGCCACCAGCAGAAGATACAATGTAATAGTCTGCCACTCTGGAATGTACAATGTATTTCCTTATAAAAAACCTACGCGGGGGTTGACATGTTTCTGTAGCAAAGGCTCTTATGTGGGATTGTGAGTAAAATGCCAAGTCGCCTTTGCTTTCCTCAACAAATACCAAGGCTTCCCTCTTAAATTAAGTTGTTTGGGCACAGGGAATTAGAGCCCAGATCCTTCCAGCTGGCAGTTGAGCGCTCTATCTGCTTTACCACACGTCAACCAATTCCCTATTGTTCACAGGTTGTATGTGAATATCTTCTAGGATACAAGCACAGAACATATTTTGGGTGGCTCCTAATTCTAAACCTTGCGTGATAGATAACCATTGAGTTAAATATTGCAGTCTTTATAACACGTGGACTGTGCTTGGTAAATACTGGTCAAGGCAGTCTTATCCAATAGGCCTAATTAGCCCATTGTGGGACGGATGGCCGAGTGGTGTAGATAATCGACTGTCGACCTGGGCTCGATCCTCGGTGAGGACCATGGGAATTTTTCCAGATGAAATTTGTTTCAAAGTCATCCCACAAGTCCACCCAGCTTTAAATGGGAACCTGACTTTAGTTGGGGAAGTAAAGGCGGCTGGGTGTTGTGCTAACCACACAACCCCTTCATATGCCGAGGTTATAGAAACAGACGTATTCTACACTTCATCTGCCCCGATGGCCTGTTAAACATACACAGACCTACAGGTGCCAGGCCTAATGTGCAGTGGCCTAAGACAGTTCTTATGGAAAGGCATATCCGGCGACCAAGAAAGTCCCCCACTGCCGTATGGGCTGATTCCAGTATACATTTTTATCAATTCTGACGATATCACGGCTTTGAACGGTACTTTGGTCTAGGGCCTCCGGAATGTCCACGAAGATCTTTGCCTAAGGACCCAAGAAACGACCCTGCCTTATTTAACAAAATGAATGAACACATTTCTATAGTAAATGAAAAAACCTGGACATTAAGCCTACATGTTTATGAGACGATCGTAAATCGACCGTGGGGGGGGGGGGGGGTAGTCTGTCGCAGTGTTTGCATACGAAGAGGTTCTGTCCTCAGCTGTGCTTTTTAAAAAATTTCTTTCACATTATGGAAACTGTCACACTGTAATGTTGTCACTTGTGTGGCCATTTGTTTGTTTTACTGTAAGTTGTTCTAATGCCACATCATTCATAGCTACGGCGTACACGTCCCATACCTGAATTCGTTCCCTTTTTTACACAGATGTCATTGGAGCAATCTACAACAGCTGATATAAATGTGTAGCCGGCTTTATCCGAGCTGGAAAAAAAAAACAACGAATGGTCAATGTTATTAATAAAAGGGGCAGATAACATAGTCTAAAAAAGAGTAATATTTCGTGAAAGAGTCGTCTATCTTTCTTTTGATTTCTACAAATGTGCGTGCATGAGACGAAAGCAATTCATTTTTTTTTTCCAAAAATTGGCTTTTGCATTTTTTTTACTTGAACTCTGTAAAAAAACAAAACAAAACAAAAACAACTAAATATCATAACAGTGAAATCCAAGTTTTTAGTTTTTTGGGTTGTGACTTGCATACAACTATCTTTAAATATAATGATTTGTGTAATGGGTTGTGTGTGTGTGTGTGTGCGTGCCAGCGTGCGTGTGCGTGTGTGTGTGGAGGGAGGGTTAAAAATGAAGAAAAAAACATTTGCATGTAAGCTGTATAACATCACAACCAGAGAACTCACTCCGTCACGCCCTTGTTTCTTCTGCTGGCGAACCACGGGAAATACAACACGTTCAAAACGTCCAGTACACCGGCCATGATGGACACCAGCAAACCAATAGCCGCCACTTGTTTCTGTGGACAGTGGTCACTTTACAATCGATTGTTTAATTCCAGTGCTTTTTTTTCTGTATTAATAACATCTGTATAAATGATGCTTCAAAAATAATTTGTTACAAAAGTATGTGAGCAATGTTTATAGTTTGCATTATTGTTTATATTACATGCATTACATTAGAAAACTAAACTGATTATAAGATTGAACACAGTCAGTGCCGCACCTAGCCTATCTACCGCCCCGGGTGCAGCCAGCATTTTCGCCGCCCCCCACCCTCACCTGATTTGACTTTTTTTTTCTTTTATTCAAAATTCTGCCCATGATAGGCTGCCGCCCGAGTGTTTAGCATCACTTTGAACTACTACGGCGCCGGTCTGATTATATATTCATTACATCTCGACAAAAAAAAATCCCCATATTTGCTGCAGGGTCATCTTAAAACATCAATATGGGGCCCCGGGTAAAACCAGTGAAAAAAAATTAATAATTGGCTCCCGGCCTATGTACTCGAGGGGCCCTACGGACAAGAAACGATGGCTAGCCCATGTATAAAGATGAATCTACTCAGCTGACAAAAAAAAAACACATAGACAAAACTGCTCCATCAATACAAGAAGGTCAGAGGGTCATATTTAAGATAAATCTGAGTCATTGTTTTTCATCCTTATTACGGTCGGTATGCATTAAGTGTGACGTAACTGTGTTTGCAAGGGAGGGAATGACTGGGGATTAGGGCTAAGTGGATATCTGTATTCGGAGGTTACAAGTTAATAATTTGTGTCTATCTTGGCCACAAAAAAAACAAAACAACAAATCTCAGAGATCAGCTAGCTACTCACACGACTTTTCGTAATACCCCCTCCCCCCATATCATTTCCCATCCATCATTTGTTGACACACCTAGTCCTGCAATAAACGCACACACGTCGCGACACACACACACACATTTTAAAAAGTTGTAATGGGAAAATGATGGTGAAACAAAAGAGTACTTGCTTCACTTCGGTCACACCAACACCAAAAAAAAAAAACAAGACGAGCAACTAGCAACTGGGTAAGCAGTTGGTATAAATAGCAGCACTTCAAACAAAAAAAGACTTGAGTTGAACCCACTTGAAAGATATATGTCAGCCTTTGCCAAAAAAGTTCTTTATTTTGTTGTTGTTGTGCCGCTTGTGCGTGCTCAACCCGTTCATTAATTAGCTATCTCACCCTCACACGATACTGGAGAAAATAGATACCAACAAACAAGCAAGACACTGCCTGACCATCACATAACAACTGACCATGCCGTACATAGACACGACCATCAACCCCATCAGCATCGTTGCCTTCGTACTTACGTGCTTGGGGTGGGTCCAGCCTTTGGTAGCCATTCTCGTCACCAACTGGTGGTCGCTGGACTACCCGAACCGCTCCAGAACGTACTATGGAGTGTGGAGTACGGAGGACTGTAAATATGATGGCGGAGAATGCCGGTCAGTGTCCGGTAATGTGCTTGAAGGGGGACAAGGTAGGAATCATTTAAAACAGTTCAATGGTAGAAGAAAAAAAAAACATCGACCACTTGTAACGAATGTCTATGTATTTATGTATGAATATTAAAGAATGTCGACCTATCTATGCACGAATACTAACGAATGTTGACATATCAGTGTATGAATACTAACGAATTTCTACGTATCTATGTATGAATACTATGTCTCTTTAATCTATCTGTGTATCTACTATGTATCTAATTATCTATCAATGTATGCATGTCATGCCTCAATGTATGTAATATATCTATCTGTGTATCTGCTATCGTTGGTTCTGCAATCCCGTGTATCTGTTACGGCCAATGTCTGTTAGGCGAACAATAGCAGCTATTGGCCAGCTAAACAGGACAATGTTCACATTTGCCGGCCAATTGAGATATTGGCTTTCCAATGTGAACATTGGCTGGGTGTGCGACCTGCCAATGTCGAAGTGACAATGGGGAAAGTATCGCGTGAAAGATAAGATCAATTACGAAACTTTTGAACATAAAAGCAAGATAAATTTACAGCAAACAGATTAGCTAGCCTCTGGCCATGGTCGACATCTTTATAATATTTATAAGTAAATAAAAATATGTAATTTTAATTTAGTGCGCCATTACTACATTAATAGTCCAACTTATTATATTTATTTATATTTTTTCATTGCCCATTAGACACAACGAAGCATATCATATTTGGTGAAAGACATAGTTTGCTATAATCGACTCCTAACTAAAAAAAAAGTCAAAAATTTAAATAAATTGTTTTTTGCATTATTTTGTAAACAATGCCGTTCTTAATAATAAAAAAAAATAGAATGAAGCTGTCAATCCAACACAGATCACATTAAATATACATATTGATGCACCTTTAAAAATATACTTATAGTAGTTGTAACGTCATGCATATGTACAATATGTGCCTATTAGACATATATATTTCTGACCAAAAAATTCGTAGAAATAACTCTTTTTTGCTTTTATATTTACAGTTGGGTAACTAACATGGATAACGGAAGTGCGAAAGAAAACATAAATTGTCGAGCAAACTTGTTTTGGCACCGTGCGCAAGTTTAAAAAAACAAAAACAAAACAGCTATGCTTAATTATTTATAGCATTCATGCACACCGCTCGCCTGTGAGGTGAATCTGCCCCTGCAAACAAAGCGAGTTGGTATGAAACTAAGGCGTAGACTTGACAATTTTTCCATTCCAAAAAAAGATCTGCATTGGATGAACTCCGTCATTTTTAATTTTTTTTTTATTTTTTCAAGCCTGACATAAGAAAAATAAACATCGTCTTGAGCCTTCAACTCTTCAACAAGTTGTATTGTTGTCGTAAAATATTTGTTTTTTCTTCTTCCAGAGACTCTGTTTATAAGCAAGGTTTTTGCGACTTTCACCGTGTTCCTGACTTTTGTTGCTGTGGTCCTGCACATCGTGTACTTCTTCATCAGACACCCAGCAGTCCGGACAGCCGCAGTGTTTATGAATGGCTCCGGGGGTAAGGACTCAATGTATTAGTGCAGGGGGGGGGGTCGGCAACCTTTTTGAGATGGTAGAGCCAAAAGTTATAATTTAAAATTTTCTCAGTTTTCAAAGAGCAACTCAAAGTGTTCTTTCAATATGATGGTATTTGATTAGGAATAGGTATATAAAATAACTAGTTGCAAGTACCCGGCTTTGCCCGGGTTTATAATGAGGTTTTCTGTTTACCTTTTGTCTTCTCCCTACCCCCCTCTCCCTTTCTCTTTCCCTCCCTCCCTTTCTCCCTCCCTCCCTCTCCTTCCCTCCCTAACTCTCCCATCTCACTCTCTCTCCCTTCCTCCTCCCCCTCTCTCCCTCCCTGCCCCTTCTCTCTCTTTATCTCTCACTCCCTCCTATTTCTCCCATCCTCTCTCTCCCTCACTCCTTCCCTCCCCTTTCCCTCCCTACCCCTCTCTCCCTCTTTCCTTTGTCCCTCCCTCTCCCGTCTCCCTCTCTCTCTCCCTCCCCCTCCCTCCCTCATTTCCTCTCTCTCCCTCCTTGCCCCCTCTCTCTTTATCTCTCTCTCCCTCCCTCTTTCTTTATCTCTCTCCCTCCCTCTCTCTCTCCCTCCCTCCCCTCTCCCTCCCTCCCCACTCCCTCCCTTCCTTTCTCTTTCCTTCCCTCCCTTTCTCTCTCCCTCTTCCAACCCTCCCTCTCCCTTTATCTCCCTCCCTACCACCTCTCTCCCTCCCTCCTTTTCCCTCCCTCCTTCTCTCCCCCTCCCCTTCCTCCCTTCCTCCCTCCTTCCCTCTCCCTCCTTGCCCCCTCCTTTCCTCTCCCTCCCTCCCTCCCTCCCTCTCTCTCTCTCTCTCTCTCTCTCTCTCTATATATATATATATATATATATATATATATATATATATATATAAATACTTATTATTATGGCTTCACACTTCTTCTAAAATCCTTCTTCATTCCTTTAACTTCCTCAAACTGTACAAATAGGGAAGCATGAAAAAACATCAACAATTCTTTGCAGCACAAAGACACGATACAGCACCAGCGCGCAAGTTCTATTCGATCATCGGGAAATGACGTCACAGAGGAATTTTATTTATGGCGCCGTCGAGATTACTTTAATATAGCAAAATGCTAAAATAAAAAAAAATTAATTACAATTAAACTACCCATCCAGATGAAACGAAACCTGTCCTATAACCTTCCCCATGTAATTATGTGTATGTGTAACAAATTTCACGTTTTTTGGTTGTCTGGATCTTGAGTTATAAGGGAACAGACAGACAGACAGACAGACAGACAGACAGACAACAAATGCGTCTTATAAGTATAGATATCACTATAATTATTTGCGCATTGAACTGGAAGGCCGCAATTCGACATCGAAAGAGTCGCGACTTGACAGTGAAAGAGCCGCTTGCGGCTCGCGAGCCGCAGGTTGCCGACCCTTGTATTTGTTTAAAGTCAGGTAAAGGTAAATATGAGGATCTTAGTAAAAAAATAAAATAAACGAAGCTTCCAAATATCTCATCCCAAAAAAAATCCTTCTGATTCCCTATACTCAGCCCCGTAGCCAAGAGGGGGGGCACTGGGGCGTGCCCCCCCCCGCTAGGTGTGGAGTGCACCCCCCGCTTAAAAAAGAAGAAAAAGAGGAAAAAATAAAGAAGAAGTAAAGGTGCCCCCTTGCTGGGTGTTGGTGCCTCCCTGCTTACTTTGACCTAGCTACGGGCCTGCCTATACTGTAAAGTTACTATACCCCGTGACCCCTGTCAAGTGCTGAAATGTTCCTTTTCTAAGTCGGGCCTGAGTGTCCGCTGTGTGGGGGCTAGCCAGAATGTGGAACTCGCCCACAGCATTTCTTTTGTGAATGGTAAACGTGACTTGAGTGGAAATGATGATTCAGAGCATTTTAATAACTGCGCATTTGTTATATTGTTTTATGTTATACTTTTCAGTAGTAAAAAAAATAAATTACACTTGCTTTTGTTTGTAAAACTTATTTGAACTGGCGTGTGCAGAGAATAAGAATACATTACTAAAAATACAACAAAAAAAGTCGTCATTAGCTTCGAAAATGCACACGATGTTTATTAACTAACTCGAAAAAATATTAGAATAGGTCCATCGAGGAGGAATACACATGCGCATAGATTGTCAGTGTTTTAACTAAACGAGAATAGATCGAAAATTGGGTTAAGAGATTTGAGAAACAAATCCACACATATACAGAAAGTGAAATTAAATAAAAGATTTTTAACTCACTTATGACAATTCTTTATGAACAATGTAAACAATGTATTAAAAATATGTCTTTATAAAAAAAACCATAACAACATCAACAGTATATGCATGTATTTCCCCAGGTCTGTTTGGACTACTTGCAGTGTTTGTGTTTGTGGGATTTTATAACACAGTTGATGATGATTCGGCATCAATAGGTGTGGCGTTCTTTCTGTTTCTGATTGGCTCAATAGTTTGTTTCTTCGCTGGAGGTTTTACTGCCTGGGCGGCTGTGAGAAAAGCCAAGTCGAGAGCTTCTGAAATCGGGGATGCTTAATTCTAAAAGAAAATATACTTAATCATCACATATTTGTTGTACAGTTTTTGTTGTTATTGATTCTTGTTTGTTTCAAATTTTTTGTTTCCGTGTGTGAGTAGAGCTAAAATCGCTAATAATGACATCTATCTATCTATCTATCTATCTATCTATCTATCTATCTATCTATCTATCTATCTATCTATCTATCTATCTATCTATCTATCTATCTATCTATCTATCTATCTATCTATCTATCTATCTATCTATCTATCTATCTATCTATCTATCTATCTATCTATCTATCTATCTACCTACCTACCTACCTACCTACCTACCTACCTACCTACCTACCTACCTACCTACCTACCTACCTACCTACCTACCTACCTACCTGCCTGCCTGCCTGCCTGCCTCCCTGCCTGCCTGCCTGTCTGTCTGTCTGTCTGTCGTTATATCTATTATTTTTAGAGAATAGGATACAACTGGTTGACCTACAAAAGTATAATAATAACTAATAACTAAAAGAAAATGCCACTTTATATTATGAAGCTTTAAATGAATCAGTTGCAATCTTAGATCTCCAACTACACTCACCACCCAGGCCCCATCTAATCAACCATTTATTTGTATAGAAGATTTCTGTTCTTGACGTGTCCCCTTAAAGCCAGGAGCGACTGACGAACGCTCGGGGATGTAAATCACTTATGGCGGCCCTGATTATAACTTTTTTTTTTGGTTTGCTTCCTCATCTGTTGGTTGCCGCCATACTGGCTCTTAAGTCACGTGACCATATTTCATACACAATGTTTCATATGTTTTTTTCCCTCCCATTGCTATCTCTTAACTCTCAAATAAAAATTCTTGTTTACTGACTATGCATTTCAAAGTGATTAAACGTTAGGGGTATATATATATATATATATATATATATATATATATATATATATATATATATATATATCCTCTTTAACATTATTGTTATTACTACCCTTTAACTAGTTCAGGAACTATTATACAGCACAGTTCTCTATATTTATAAGTTGACAGTATTTTATATTTAAATTGTTGCTTTTTGGAAATTTACAACTGAATAAAAAAACAAAAACCTAAGGAATGGTTTGGATTTTTATTTGTCTATTTAATTAAACGCAGTGTCGGTGCACGAAAAAATACACAAATTAGCAGTGACATCACAAGGGTGGGAGCCAGAAGCGGATTTAAGGACGCTCAGGGCCCCCAATTATTTAGGGGCCCACAAAGCCCAATTTTAAGCCCTTTGGTATGCCTCTCGTTTTCTAAAGGGCTCTGTATTTTCTTCCGCCCCCCGTGGCTTCAACCGATATAATTATAAATCTGCCCATGGTGGGAGCTGCTAATAAAACAATGCATAACCTTTTTCCCTTTCTGTGGAAAGTCCAGTGACCTCTCGACGCGGGCCCCTTTTTGAAGCCACTGTTTTACAGTAAAACGCACAAATTAATAAATACAATAACAAAAAAAAAAGAAGAAACTTTGTTATTTCATAATTGTTTATTGTTTGTACTTGTTTAGTTTCTTTTTGTTGGCTTCTTTGTTTGAATGTCATAATTGATTGAATAATAGTTTCGTTTTGTCTTCTTGCATTTAAATATTGAGCTTCATATGCATTGGAGTGGATTCCATTGGCTGGATTTCAGTGTTTATAATATTGATGGTGTGTCCAGAGGAAAATGGGTTTATGCAAATCCAGGATGACATAAAAATACGTGAATCTGAAAGGAGTGAAAGAAAAGTTGTCGATTACATGTCACGACGACGGTAAAAATAATAGCAACACAAATATGTATTTATCCAAAAAAAGAAAAAAGTAAATAAATTTACTGATAGTTTAACAGATGATTGAAATATTTCATTATAAATAAAGCACAGCCCATGTATGTCATAATATTGGGTGAAATAATATTTTATTAAATCACTTCGCAACAACGAGTACTTATTTTATCCAGTGGTTTCCGGCAACACATGTCTGTACCCCAAATGGGACTTTTGTAATGTCGTGGGTTGAAATATTGAGAATTATATAATAATAATTTTAAAGACGAAGCAAACCCAATGGAAGCTATTTTTTATTTTTTTTGTTATGGTTGCGGGACACATTATTTTTTTTTATAAAAGTTTGGGAGTCACACATCTTATCATTTACAGCTGCTACGTGAAAGTGACCCCATAATGAGTGATTCTTCATCATGGAAGTTAGGATCGAAGTAAGTGGTTGTATACGCTTTTGTGATTTCGTATCCTTGTCCTACCATGTGACTACTGTTATGGGGAAGAAGAAGTATCTGGGATTGGAACCCATAGACGTTGAGGTCAAATTAACAACCTTTGGGGCGTCCAGTTAAATAATCTAGGTTTATGTGTGAAATATAAAGTCAAAAAAAAAAAAAAAAACAATATGCTGTGAGCTACAAATGCTGTTACCCATATATGTTTACCTCATCAATGTCTCCAGTGAAACTGTTACACTCTCCTCCGGCTCCGATCACCAGACCTCGCTGTCTTCTGGCTAATGGACCTGAAAAAATCAATAAAAAATATTGATCAAATGGTTCAACAAAATTTCTGCATAACCTTACAAACTACATATTTTATAACATTTCAGCCTTCATAAACAACTAGACTTTCAGAGGTAAATACCTTTTGCTTCTTGTGCCCCTGATCTTGTTCCAACGTAACCTTTCAGGTGGTTTTTGTAAAGCGAAAACATGACATATTGCCAGGTGTTAGTCTGCAGATACACACAAACTTTGCCAGTTAAACATAAAATCTCTTGTTTTGCTTAGTTTACATTTTTTACTCTACATATAAACATTAATAATGTTCAAATCCATATTTCATCAGAAAATTGTATGCAGTATGTTTACCCCGAGCGAAAATGCAGCCATTAATGTTTTCATAAAATATAGATAGAAACGCAGATAAATAGATGGACATATAGATTATTTAACAATATTTATAGAAGCACTAGATAGATGAATAAATCGATAGAAATGTAGACAGATGAACAGCCGTTCAGTTTCTGGGGTACCTAAGCGAAGACTTTCATGGACAGTTGGGACGGGGTGGGGGCCCTGGGCAGAAGTACCGTTTGGGGCCTTGCTAGTATTACAATTAATATAAATATGTATTGGAAAGGGGGGGCTGCCATTTAACTTAGTTTGCCTATTCATACGAAATTGTACTGAAAAGATGATAGAAAGATGCATAAATATGTCCATGGATAGTGTCATATGTAGGTAAGTGACCACATAAAATAAACGATGCATTGACATATATATATATATATATATATATATATATATATATATATATATATCATATATAATAATACTCATTTCCAGTGTGCGTTAAATCGAAAGTAAAGAATTAATACAACAGTATTCCAGTTTAAAATACAACCATGAAAAAAATCGGATCTGCCCGAAACCAAAAAATAACATAGCCTACCGATCAAGCCTAAGGGGGATATAACTCTATGCAAAGGTTTTGCAGGGTACAGCTAGTATATATATATATATATATATATATATATATATATATATATATATATATATATATAAGTAACGTGATGGCTAGATAGACTGACATACAGACAATCAGACAGAAGTATAGACTGATTGGTTGATTGATTGATATTACTAACCATTTTGGTCACAGTAACTTTAGCCTGTTGGCTGCTGGTCTCAGCGTAGAAGTCAACTGAGTCTTTACCGGAGCAGACTCCGAGTGACTGGAGCACACCACAGTCTCCATTGGTTACCATAGTCTGTTTGTCATTGCCAGTTTGACTATATTTGATGGTGATAAACACTGTAAGAAAAAACATAAACAAAGAAAATTAGAGCTGTAACATCTCTTAGACTTAATCAATGTAAATGTATTCTGCATTTTTAGAGCATTTTCGAAAAAAAATGCTCTATTGTCCCCGTTTTGTCTGTCTGTCTGTCTGTCCGTCATCACCCTAGATCTCAACAACCATAAGTTCTAGACCCATGATGTATATATCATTTTGTAGGTCGCGATCTGACCTCTGAGGGCCGTACAAGGGGGCTTGTAAAGTACCGTTTTTTACTATATAAGCTATATTAATAAAGGAGCGCCCTATATCTCAGCAACCATAAGTCCTAGACCCATGATGCATATATCATTTTGTAGGTCTTGGCCTGCCATGTGTACATCAAAAGTTCATTTCGCGATAGGACCTCTGAGGGCCGGGCTTCAGGGCTCCTAAGGGGCTTATATATATATTATATATAGCCCCATTTTACACCTTGTACGTTCAATAACCCCTTCATTTGGTGCGAAATACTGCAGCACGTAGTTTCACCAAGATTTATTAAGAAACTCATCAAATGAAATAGTAAGCTTGTGTTCTGAGTTTAATTGAAAGTATCAGAGCTATGCAACAATTTACGGAGTTTTCGGACGATTAAATGACTACAATTTCGAATGTTTTCAATTATGAATCCTATTTCAGTAACCACAAACCACTTGTAGTTAGATTTAAGAGAAAATAATTTTTTTTCAAATATAAAGAAACGTCTTTATAATATTTTTTTTACAGATATATGCATTACACAATTGAATTTATAAACATTTCCAAAATTTACAAATATTTACTGAAAGCTAACAAACGTACTGATACATAACATGAAAATGCGCTAACACGTTCTGTGTCCAGAATGGAACAGGCTTAATTGCTTGTTTTCTATGCATGTACTGCACAACACTTGAATCAAGTTGTAGATATAAAGCTCACATAAGCCGCACTGAGGGGGGGGGCAGAGAGTTGCAGCTAATATTACAGTTTCATTATTTACCTTCATCTCCAAGCTCCATGTTTGAGAACCCTGGCACGGTCAGTCTGGCGTTGCCGTCGAAGTGAGCCTTGCCGTTGCTGAATGTGACCCCGGTGTTGTTCACCCAGAATTGGTTGTGGGAGGAGTCAGCGGCGCTGTTGTCGTCGAAGGTGAGTCTCAGGGAAGGTTTGCAGATGTCGTCATCTTTATCAACGCTCTCGCTATTTGAGTCTGGAGAACGTGGAGAAGAGAGTATTCTAAAAATAAGTTGTGGGAATAGCCGATTTTTAATCGTTAGTGAAATATCCTCTAAGCTGTGTGCACGCGCATTATTATAGAACAGAGCGCAGAAAGAGACAGAAGAAATTAAAATGTACTCCTAACTCACCGATCAAATAATCAGAACACTGGCATGTGCGGGCATTGTATCTAACTGTGGCAGGGCACGGCATTCTGATCCAGCTTACACCGTTGAACTGAAGATAACCGGTTCTATCACCTGGGATGGGTTTCAGATTAGGGCACGTGGTATCTGCAAAAAAAAAAAAAAAATTTAATAAATCAATCAATGCCCCTCATTAATTTACTAGACAACAATGAACCGTTATTTTTACTGTCACCGGTTTCTCAAAAGCTGCTCTGTGAGACAGTTTCAAGCAGTGACTGATGGAGCAAAAATGTCTTGTTTATTACTTAAACGAAACATCCCCATGGAGACTTACAGTGGTCATCTGTGCCCAAGATGTCAGTGCACCTGCAGGTGGCTGTATCGTAGCCGAGGTTTTTGGGGCATGGCATACGGACCCATCTGCTGGGTGACAGCTGCAGGAAGCCGGTCCTGTCGTTGGGAATGGCCTTCTTGTCCAGACAAGTCTCAACTGGAAATGAAGATTAAATGAAATGTTGATGATGAAACGAAATTATACTTTCACCCCTGACCATATCAAAAACGTATGTAACTAAAGTAACTAAATAGGCCGTAGAAAGATTCAGTTAAAAGCCAGATAAATGTTTTTACTTTAAATGTCAGATGGAGTTTACGACAAAAGAATGTTTGATTAAATTTTTTTTTATTATTTGAACGCACTTGTTGAATTTTTAATTTTGGCCATGTGTTCATTATTACAGTGAAGATATATGTTATGGTTATGATTTTATCATATTACATCCTTTTATAAGACTGTCGGTTTCATTATTTTATTGCTCTTTAATAATTATCGTGTTCGTTTTTCGAGCCGAAAAGAAAAATATGTTTCCAGAAATTTCTTCATGCTAATATGAACTTTAATAAATCGTATAATATAATTGTTTTAGCACACACTTACAAAACATAGTCCATTAAACCCATGAAATAATTTAGCAACACAAACTTCCTATGGAATACAGGCTTGCAATAAAAATGTATAAAATATTCACTAATTTGGAAAAGTATAAAGGGCTGCTACTCAACCGAACAGTTATTTCCCCTTCTTTAAAACAACAACAACAACAACCCCAGGTTCTTTCAAAAAATAACTAAATTATGAAGTACTTACAGTTACCAATGCCTTCCCCTTTGCTAGCGCAGTCGCAGACCAACTCGTTGTATATTTTGTTTGGTGGACACCTGACCTGAGTCCACGTGTAACCATTAAACTGAAGGTAACCAAAGATGTCGCCGGAGATAGCTCTTTGATTTGGACAAGCGATTGTAACTAAAGGGTAAACAAAAATAAAAAAAAAATAATGTTGGAATGAAAAGATAACTCCGTTTTAAAATAAAAACGGACATAACTATATCAACCATATTTAGGTAAAGAAATGTCCTCCAAATTTAACCACAGTTTAGCTTACAGAATTGCAGACATAACTTTGGTTTGAGCTTTCGAAGAGATGAATTTTAACTTATGAAGAAGCAAAAAAAAAAAAACAACTTAGTTTTAACAGCCATTTACATTTAATTGACTTGAATAAATTCCGTCCCGAGTATTAAGTTAAAGAAATAACTAACAACAACTACCTGATTTACACTGTACATTCTCTGGATAATCACAGGTTAATTTATTCTGGCTCCACTGAAGCCCTTGAGGGCAGCGTCTAATGTTGACCGAAGAAGGGACATCGCCATAGTACAGGCACTGGACGTAGGCATCGCAGTGGCCAGGGTAAGGGGCGTATCCCACGCCGTGGAGGATGACGCAGTCTTTGCACAGGTCTGAGAGGAAAAGCAGCACAGTTATTGCACACGATACGTGACTTACTCACTCCACATTTATATTTCTAAACGTAGATTGATTTCCACACAATTGAGAATAAATAAGCTGTTTATAACATCATTTTCACGCCCTTGAATGTATCCTCTTTTTCTGTTTTATGGCTCATGATAGGACCAAAAAAAAAAACCAAAATCAATATATATGTTACGCATTTAATGAATCGATGATATAGTTTAGATGGGGCGACATTAAAATTAAATTGGCTGATAAATGACTAGAGCAAAGCATAGAAATTATGAATCAATTGAGCTTGTCGCCCAATCTTGCTTGGTGAAACGCTTTCTGAATAGGGCGACATTTAAAATACCGGCGGCCCTCAACTTTCGCACACTCAACTTTCGCACAATTCGCTATCTCGAACATTTAAAAAAAAAATTTAAATGTGTTTTTAGAATCGTCCATAAAAGCGCCAGTGAAGCACTTTCAATAATTTCCGACATTTTCCGTATACCCGGTCTACGAAATTTCCGGTCTATACCCGGTCTTTCTCCGCCCTTGTTGTTCCCGAAGCAATAGTTTTTGTAATGTCATGATCGCCATTTTGAAAGTGATTTAGTTGGTTATGTACTGCTTATGTTATTAATATTTCCCTCTACTTACGAACATTCAACATTCACCCACACTTTTAAGAACCAATTATGTGCGAAAGTCGAGGGCCGCCTGTAAGTGTATTTTAAGGCATACCAAACTATTGTATACCATACTAGTTTGTCAAGAAAGGTTTTAGTAGCCTGCATAATATCATAATGAGTATTTTTTTTTTCGTTTTGTGGATGGGAACATTTTACGAAACAAATTTAAGTCCAAGAAAAACAAATGTATGTAATCTTTACCTAAACTTGGCTTGCCAGTGGTTGTCCTTCTTGTTGTGGTAGTCGGAGCTGGAGTGGTGGTGGTGGTTGGTACGGTGGTTGTGGTTGTTCTCCTGGTAGTTGTTGGCGTGGTAGTGGTCGTGGTGGGTCTTGTGGTAGTTGTGGTTGGTCTGGCGGTCGTCGTTGTAGTTGTAGTCGTAGTTGGCCTGGTAGTGGTGGTCGGGTTGGTTCTCCTGGTAGTTGTCGTGGTTGTGGTAGTTTTGTAAGCTATAGAGACATATTTGTTGAAAACCATTGGCAAAGGTAAATAGAAAAATAAAACGTTACACAGCTTACACATGTCAAATCAAAATGATAGACGGTTTAGTATGTAAGTTATCTATGTTTGGTTTGCTTGTTTTATTTCGCAAACGTTTATTATGCATTATGTATTTACGGTTCTATATGCTTCAAATGTGGCAGTGGCTGGTTTATGTCCTTTGTCAAAACACTCAACTCTCAGATATTTTATACTTACAGGGCATTATAATTACGCAAGCACATTTTTCAGGGTCGAAGCCAAGACCATCAGGGCATGGTCTCTTGATCCAGCTGATGCCGTCATACTGCAGGTAAAAATTGAGGTCACCGGGGTACCCTTTATATCCCGGGCAGTTATCTGTAAAAGAAATGTAAATGGGAGGAGCTCATTTTGGATATTAGCACAAACTTCAAGACAGGAATAACATTTCCAGGATAAATACCTGACCAATGCACATTTTAGTTAAAGCTCATTTGAAAGAAAGCAATTACCTGTATCATTCAGCCAGATATAATTAGCAAACAAAAATAAAAATCTCGACTATTTAGTTTTATAGTCCTTCATATCTGTCATTTTTTTCATATCATTATATAATACGCACTTCGGTGGGAATAACAGAATTACTATTTACTAGCTGTACCCTGCAAAACCTTTGCATAGAGTTATATCCCCTTAGGCTTGATGGGTAGGCTAGGTTAGTTTTTTGGTTTCGGGCGGATCCGATTTTTTTTCATGATTTTAAACTGGAATACTGTTGTATTAATTCTTTACTTTCGATTTAACGCAGAGCCCAAATCGCTTTTATATATATCACTGTTTTTTACACACATTGAATATGTATGTTCAAGAAAGTGCTAGCTGAAAACATCATTTGATTGATGGAGACTTAGGTACTAAGAGTTATGAT
>JAGDYQ010000137.1:1920582-1983569 GCA_021962125.1 Bulinus truncatus | reverse complement strand
ATCTACTACAGTCTTAACAAACAACTACTACAGTCTTAACAAACATCTACTACAGTCTTAACATCTACTACAGTCTTAACAAACATCTACTACATTCTTAACATCTACTACAGTCTTAACAAACATCTACTACAGTCTTAACAAACATCTACTACATTCTTAACATCTACTACAGTCTTAACAAACAACTACTACAGTCTTAACAAACAACTACTACAGTCTTAACAAACATCTACTACAGTCTTAACAAACATCTACTACAGTCTTAACAAACATCTACTACAGTCTTAACATCTACTACAGTCTTAACAAACATCTACTACATTCTTAACATCTACTACAGTCTTAACAAACATCTACTACATTCTTAACATCTACTACATTCTTAACATCTACTACGCTCTCAATATCTACTACATTCTCAACATATACTCTCATCAACAAATTTCTCCACATCACATGACTATAATTGCCTCAGTTTTTCCCACTTCTGCTTTAATGATTGATCATCCATGAGAACCAATGTATCAATTTCCCGGGTATTCCCAATTTGTGAAGTAAAAAAAAAATTGATTATAATATATATCAATTGTATTGTATATTATTCCAGCCAAACTTCACACGAACAATAGAATGATGCTTATTTTGTTGTGCTGTGTGATAACAGCACTTGTCTCTGAAGTTGTCACAAAGCAAGATGAACGACACTCACTTACCATCAACAATTCCACACCACTTTCACAAGCTGCGAATATTTCATCCAGATTGAAGAGGGATCTCAAAGTGGATGATCACTTTGAGACTGACGTCAACACATTACAGAAAGAAACATTCTCTAACGAGTCCACACTGACCATCAGGGTTACTGAGGGGATAGAGAAAGTGACCACCTATTGGACATTTCACCAGAGCGGCACTGGTTTGACAGGGTTTATAGTGACCTATCGCAATGAAAAAAGAGAACATTTTGATTCCCCAGTACTGGACAGCCAATCTCGGGAATTCGCGTTACCCCAATTAGACAAGGAACTGACCTACACAATATGTGTTCATGCAATGGTCAATCAGTCAGAACTACAGCAAGCATGTACAGATTTGCAAGAGCAATCACTGAAGATTGTAGTAGGTATAATGGCAGGGGTTGTCTTTCTTATCCCGTGTGTTATAGCTTTGGTTTGGCTATTAAGAAAGGATAAGAAGATGATGAAAGATGACCAACCCTTGTTGCCGTGTGCTATTACTACAGAGAATTCAGTACAACAGACTAACTTACAACAAAATGAGGCCAGCAAGAGTAACGTCGTTGTGCCCCATGGTTACGTCAACATTGTGTACAAAAATAGTGAGGAAAATGCCACAGAGACTACCCTAAGTGAGGGATCAACTCAAGTCAAACTATATGTGGCGCCAAGTCAGAATACTGAGCCCATCATTAGTCAACCATCGCTTCAAAAAGACAGTACCTATTCAGTCACTGACATAAACATTGAATGTCCAACAAATGAGTCGGTGCATAGCCTTGATACACTTAACAAAAACAATGAAATAGTAACCAGAATGTAATAAAGCCACGACTCAGACACACTGAGACATCAAAAGAAACGAAACTTTATACAATACAAGCATTTATGCCCGGCACTGCGCGGGAATATATAGTGCCATGTGACGAATGTAACATTTCTAATTCTTACACCAGAGACCATTAGAGAGGTTGAGATTATTATGGTAAATAAACTAATGCTGATTGACTCCACGCAATGTGTAGAAACAATCTACATTTCATTGGTCCATTAGTACAGTTTACAACGCTTGCAACCTACTCCAACCTACTCGGTATATCAGTTACTGTTTTTCTAATAGTTAAAAATCAGAACAGTGTTTCATAAAGATAAAATTATGAATTTTTAATGTGTGTCTGATTTGATTCTGTTTTGAATTAGATGGAGCGAGCTGCTGTGTGACCAGTACTATTGACTTGAATCCAAAGTCCAACATTTAGTACTATTGCTTTTTTTTTCTTATGTGTAAACTTCATCTGTTTAATGTAGTGTGTTTGTTGATTTTATAGTTTATTGGTGTGTAATTTTTTCACCAGTACTTCAAATTTCAGACCCGTACAGTTCTATCTAATGTTAATCTCTGACGCGTATAGTTCTATCTAATGTTAACTTTGTGTAGCTGATGCCATAAAATTGTCTCTCTTATACAAATGAAAGTTCTTCACGATTGAACCTACCTTTATAAACTTTATTATTTCATTTTTTTTTCCTTTTGAGGACCCTAACATGTTGACTGACAAGAATTTCCTCAACTCTATAATTTGACTGTAAGATTGTGTTGAGAAAATAGTTTGTGACTTTGTCAAATACTTTAACTATAAAACTGGGTTTAAAAAAAAACATGAATTATTTTCTTCAATAAATCATTATAGATAATAATAAATAAATAAATAAATGAGCATATCATTTGATTAATAATAGTCTTAAGTATGAAGATGCTGACTTACTTTACTCTCGTTCACGGAAGTGGTCTATTTTTAGAACAGTAATTTATTCAAGAAATGGAATGTTTTTGAGTGTAACGGGGAAATACATAGATACATACAGAAGTTCGTATTTTGTATACACAAAAACTGATGATTAATGCAGCTGTAATAATTTTAGAGAACCATATTCAAAAGCTGCCATTTTATAGAATAGTAGGGGTCGCAATACGGCTTTTATAAATAGTACAAATACTATATAGTGCCGTACAACAGACAACTCAACAATATTTAGTAACAAAAGTAATGATGTAATAGATAATTGGGAGCAGCACCGAACCCACTGAAGAGACTAATTTGGCTACCACTGGGAGATAATGACAGACCCGTTTGAATACAAATAATGCATTCATTAATTTGTATCGATTAAACCTGCGTTAATTTCGATTTTTTCCCCGTTTTGTCTGTCTATCTGTCCGTCATCACCCTAGATCTCAACAACCATAAGTCCTAGACCCATGATGTATATATCATTTTGTAGGTCTTGGCCTGCCAAGTGTACATCAAAAGTTAATTTCGCGATCTGACCTCTGAGGGCCGTAAAAAGGGGCTTATAAAGTACCGTTTTTTACCATATAAGCTATATTAATAAAGAAGCGCCCTCTATCTCAGCAACCATAAGTCCTAGACCCATGATGTATATATCATTTTGTAGGTCTTGGCCTGCCATGTGTACATCAAAAGTTCATTTCGCGATAGGACCTCTGAGTGCCGGGCTTCAGGGCTCCTAAGGGGCTTATATATTATATATATATGGCCCCATTCTACACCTTGTACGTTCAATAACCCATTCATTTGGTGCGAAATACTGCAGCACGTAGTTTCACCAAGATTTATTAAGAAACTCATCAAATGAAATAGTAAGCTTGTGTTCTGAGTTTAATTGAAAGTATCAGAGCTATGCAACAATTGACGGAGTTTTCGGTCGATTAAATGACTACAATTTCGAATGTTCTCAATTATGAGTCCTATTTCAGTAACCACAAACCACTTGTAGTTAGATTTAAGAGAAAATAATTTTTTTTCAAATATAAAGAAACGTCTTTCAATTTTTTTACAGATATATGCATTACACAATTGAATTTATAAACATTTCCAAAATTTACAAATATTTACTGAAAGCTAACAAACGTACTGATACATAACATGAAAATGAGCTAACACGTCCTGTGTCCAGAATGGAACAGGCTTAATTGCTTGTTTTAAATTATGCGTTTAGTTTGATTTTAAAAACAAATTAATCGAACAGCAGCTCTAATGTATACATCTATAATGTGTGTAGTGTATAGATTAATACAGCATTACTCAGTTTCGTATTTGTAATGTGGCACACTTCTCTCTGTGTATGTGCGTGCATTTCTAATGAGTGCATGTATGTGGTACACTTCTGCTATGTGTATGTGCGTGTATTTCTAATGATGAGTGCATGTATGTGGTACACTTCTGCTATGTGTGTGTGCATGTATTTATGAATGCAATTATGAGGCACACTTCTACTCTTTGTGTGCTGTGCATTCTCTCTCGTCAAACGAAAATCTGTTACTAGCAGGCTATACATAAAACATTCTACACCATTATAGTTCAATGACCGAAGTTACTACTCAAAAGATAACAAGTGATTGAATCCACTAAACAAAAGATCAATAGTTTATATCTGAAATAACCGCCTAAACCAAATATTAGTTGTTGATTTTTTTAACTGATTGAATCCACGAATAAAAAGATCAATTATTTATATCTGAAAGAGCCTACTAATTAAAATATTTATTGTTTAAAAAGAAAGAGCTTACCAATAAAATAAATAGATGTTTGTATCTCAATCCACTAATCAAAAAATTATTTATTTATATCAGAAAAAAAGCTACTGATCAAAATATAAATTATTTATTTTTTTATGATTGAATCCACTAATGAAATAAATTACCAATTGTAAAATATACGATGTTTTTTTCATACTTGACAGAATACACTAATCAAATAGCCAATGGTAAATATCAATTTAAAGGCACCAATCAAAAGATATCTTTCTAAACATGTTGTTAGAGAAGGTATCCTAAGCCCAGTGGGTGACGTCAGAAGTGTTGAGGGAGGGAAGAGTTGCGCTCTGTACACAACGTCAACCAACATTGCAGCCTGAAAGACAAACAGAACTCTCCTAAATGGCCAACAAGGACCTTCGCCACCGATCAGTTCAACCATGGAGATTAGCTTTCAATGAACGGCAGATTATTCATCAGTTGAAAGTCACACTGTGATATAATTTAGTCCGGGAGTGAAGAGCTAATGTTGTGCGACAATATTATGTACACATGGTGTAAAGGATTAACATAGACAGGTTCGGACTAGCCTGATACATTCGGCTGACTGGTCAGTTCTATTGAGTAGGAACTAGAGCGACTTTTAGATGTGAACAGCATATATATAAATGTGTGTGAGAGACTAACACAAATAAAGGCAATCCTTTACACCTAGAGACATTTAGTCAACAATATGTGTTCATGTCATTAATTATTGGAGAGATCATTTTTTTAAACTGCGGTTTTGATTGACACAATAGATTGACCTGTTGTTTGAGTGTGGTGATAGCCTGTCCTAAATAGGAGCGAACAGTTGACGGCTGTGTTCCGTTAGAGATAAAGAGAGACAACAAATTTGCCGTGGACTTTATGACAACCAATGTTTGATAAGAAACTTTATTAAAGGGACCATGTTTCAGCTACAGTCTCGGTTGAATTAAGTTGGACTTGACTGTTTACATTTGTTCAAGGTACGGAGATGATCCAGAAATAACAAGGTAAGGAGCTGACCATCATTATACGTTCATTTATTTACAGTTATAATAGACAAGGGATTTCTCCCCCCCCCCAGAGGCGCAACTAGGCCAAACTTTCAGGGAGGGGGGAGCAAAAAAAATTACTTGTATCATGTGACTAATTTTGGTCTAATCTTTTAAATTTTTTATTTCGGGGGGGGGGGGGGGGCAAATGCCCACAATGCCCCCCTTGTTGCGCCACTGCCCCCCCCCCTTACATGTGTGTATATATGATACCCCTCCTATTCATACCCCTCCTCCAAACACCCAAAAGCGCGTGCCGCCACATCTCTAGCTTTTGTTTTTATATGTAAACAACAAGTTATTTAAATAACTGGTGGGTTTCCGTCAAATCTTAATCGAATAGTTAAAAGAAGTTCTAGATAAAAGAGTATTTGTTGACATCATTAGTTCATGTTATGCAGACCTATACATGCTATAAAAAAAAAGAAATCCTCAAAACGAGGGCGGATGGTTCACTCGGGTGCAATATTATCTAGTGACGTGTGCAGTTATTGAAGTAGTTTATTCAGTGTACTTATTGAGATAGGAACTATCCAGTGACATTTAACGACAGGTAGACGCGATAGAATTCCAAGACACCTTATTGTCCATTGGGTAGCTTACTGACCATGCATTAGGTCGTCCGGGTTAAGTAAATCTGCAACACACACACACACACAGCTAACGTATGTCATGACCTTGTCATGTATCAGTAGCAGATATTTGCCGGGTCAATAACTTCAGTCTGGCGGGATACATTCTACTTCAACGTGGTTTACACAGAATACGGCCGAGTTGTGACTAGCCGTGTAAACAATTTCATATCATTTTATGATAGCTGTAAGAAAGTAAGTAGTTCATGATATCTGATTTATTGAACGTGTCCATGGAGGGGGAAAATGTTCACTAAACGCAAACAGGAAACACTGCGTGACCTGTTGTTAGCATATATGTGTATATATAAGGGAGATTAATCAGCTGGTAATTGGGGAGATAATCGGTTCTATAAAGGGCAGATTCGAAAACGTATCATACTAATGTATAATTATTTAAAGAGCAAAAACTGTCAACAGTGATCCATTTAAAATGAACCGCATAGGTCTAGTGCAGTGGTCGGCAAAGTGCGGCTCCGAAGCCGCATGTGGCTCTTTGGCTCCTTAAGTGCGGCTCCGGCATTTAGTTTCATTTAGTATACAACTTATTTAGTGTACTAATTATTTAGTGTAATAAAAGTTTACTAAACAAGCAGATTTGGCTCCCAATTTTTTTACTGTTGTAATGTTCATATTTGGCTCTTTGGCTGATAAGTTTGCCGACCACTGGTCTAGTGCAATGATAATAAAATATAGTTTAAAGTACTTTCCTATCAAGTGACTATTGTATGTCGTATTCCAAGACTTTTACATGATCAGTTTATTACACATGATCAGGTTATTCTTGCATCATTTCGTGAATGAAGTGAACATAATATGACACAGTGTGTGTATAAGTCATGATTGAAGTGAGCATCATATGACACAGTGTGTGTGTATATAATCAAAGTCATGATTGAAGTGAGCATCATATGACACAGTGTGTGTGTAATCAAAGTCATGATTGAAGTGAGCATCATATGACACAGTGTGTGTGTGTATAATCAAAGTCATGATTGAAGTGAGCATCATATGACACAGTGTGTGTGTGTATAATCAAAGTCACTACTGAAGTGAGCATCATATGACACAGTTTGTGTATAATCAAAGTTACGACTGAAGTGAGCGTCATATGACACAGTTTGTGTATAATCAAAGTCATGATTGAAGTGAGCATCATATGACACAGTTTGTGTATAATCAAAGTCATGATTGAAGTGAGCATCATATGACACAGTTTGAGTGTATAAAGTCATGATTGATAGGTGTCATATGTTGTTGTTGATGACAGTACACTGTACAGCGAACTACACTGTATATCTCAATGATATAGGTGTCATATGTTGTTGATGACAGTACACTGTACAGCGAACTACACTGTATATCTCACTGATATAGGTGTCATATGTTATTGTTAATGACAGTACACTGTACAGCGAACTACACTGTATATCTCACTGATATAGGTGTCATATGTAGTTGTTAATGACAGTACACTGTACAGCGAACTACACTGTATATCTCACTGATATAGGTGTCATATGTTATTGTTAATGACAGTACACTGTACAGCGAACTACACTGTATATCTCACTGATATAGGTGTCATATGTAGTTGTTAATGACAGTACACTGTACAGCGAACTACACTGTATATCTCACTGATATAGGTGTCATATGTTGTTGTTAAACAGTACACTGTACAGTGAACTACACTGTATATCTCACTGATATATGTGTCATATGTAGTTGTTAATGACAGTACACTGTACAGCGAACTACACTGTATATCTCACTGATATAGGTGTCATATGTTGTTGTTAATGACAGTAAACTGTACAGTTAAAGCAATGCTGATTATTTATGTTGTTTCATTACTGGTAGAATCTCATTGGTCGAGGTGACACAATGACTAACTGCAGCAGTGTAAGCTGCATTCCTAATGACAAACGCACATCTGTCAACACACATAGCCCCCCCCCCCCCGGTCTATCATTAACCATTTAATTACACAATAATAATTATACAACATTCACAAGTAGGGACCGGTTTATAGCTATATGAATTAGCAAAACTAAATGCAGGGAGAAGTTGAAAATTTACTGTAAGATCATGACATCCACTTAATGATTTATTAATTACATTACTTTATTAGTTTTTGTCAAAGCTTGACATAACATTGTCATATAGAAACAACGTTATATTGCAGTTCAATCAAATGTCTTTTACCTATTCAAGTCTGAACTTGTGTCCTGTCTACTATTCAAGGCTGACATGTCATGTTTACTATTTCAGGCTTAAAATGTCACAGTTGCATCATCTAAGTCACGTGATGTATCTAGTCATCCTATTTCTAACAACAGTCTCGCCTGCAGCCAACAAGTTCCTAGCTACACTATCGGATGGACAGAATAGTACTGACATGATACATTTGCTCACAAATGCTAATAATGTAAGCAGCGGTCATTTGAATTCAACAGAAGAAACATCAAAAGAAAACACAGCAACTACTGCGGATACACTAGACAACATCATTCCCAGCATGACTGAAACATTGCCTTCCGGTTTGCACGGGTCTTTAGACAGCAATGAAATAGAGACACAACTGACCAACAAAAACATAGGCCAGGAAGGCGCAAGAAATTCATCCTCCAGCGTAGGTCATGGAGAAACAAGTAATTCAACCTCCAACATACAAAAAACCCCTAAGCTTTCTGGTAGTGAAGAATATTCTATGAGGAGTCAACCTGAGATCAATATCAGCAATAATACAGATACATGGAGGAAGTTTCAAAATGAGGTTCCGCGCAGTTTAGCCGTAGTCACAACCTATACCAGCACACAAAAGACATCTGACACTTCAGATAGCACTAAGTACAAGACCCAAGTGTTTCAGCAAGACATTGATTTGATGCAACCAATTTGGTCGAAATCAACACCACAAACAGGAATAAAGCAAGATGACAGCTTAGATACTTTTCTGGACATGTATCAATATGATCACCGCACAAAGGTTGCCCAAGTGGGAAATGCTCAAGTGGTCACTGTGAATGAACAATATAACAATTGGAACTTTACCAAACTGACCATTACGTTACTCAGCCATGAAGATTCTGTAACGGCCATGTGGTCATTTGAGTCCAATGACACCCAAGTGACAGGCTTCTTAGTGACCTATCGCATCAACAAAAGAGAGCACTATGATTCTTCTAAACTGGGCAAGAATGTTCGTTCCTTCACTCTGCACTCCCTCCATGAAGATGAAGACTACGTCATCTGTGTTCATGCCATGGTCAACACTACAGCGGTCAAAGAGTCTTGTGCTCACTGGAACGAGGCGTCCATGAAAATTGTGGTGGGTATCATGGCTGGGATTCTGTTCCTCATTCCGTGTGTCTGTGTCGTTGTGTGGATTTTGGTCAAAGATAGAAGAGTTAGACATAAAATGGCTTGTGCCAAAATGAACAGAGAGCTCGTACAAAAACAAAAATTGTTTGACTTTCAAACAGACCAGGACGATTATGGCTGCCAGAACAGAACTTCTCACTGCACACAGAATGAACTTACAAACGACCAAACTAACTGTGAAAATGGCATTTGGAAGAGTCCAATTAAGCATCAGAGTGTTTATCATGATTCTCAGTCAAGGAAGACAACTCTTCCTCAAGAAATGAGTGAAGTTTTGATAGAGAGATGCCAAGGCAACACTGAATCTTTCTCTCAGTCTAACACAGAAACTAATGGTTCAACCCAACTGGCATAGTGATGGCTTTCACTTCATTATAGTCAACAGAATACACTTAGTCTAAATGTACCACATGACAACAAACATCTACACAAGCAGATAGAGCTCATTAAATACAACACAGGTTACTTGACATCTCATTACTTACAACACAAGTTACTCGACATCTAACCACAAACACACGTTATATGACATCACAATACAATACAATTTATTTGACATCACATAACATATAACACAAGTTATTTGACATCACACAACATACAATTTATTTGACATTACACAACATACAACACAGATTACTTGACATCACACAACATACAACACAAGTTACTGTACATACTGCTCATATCATATACTATAAATTTGTCATCAAATAAATGTGTACTACTAGTCATTCATTTCTAATATACAATATTGATAAACAACAATCCATAGCTTCAATTGGAAAGTCAAACATTAAATCATTACAGAAGTAACAAGAAAAGTAAATGGCAACTGTGAGTGCATTAATTTTGAACAAAAACAAACAAGTGTAACAGTATGATAGCAACTAGGTAATAGAACAAGTGTAACAGTATGACAGCAACTAGGTAATACAACAAGTGTAACAGCATGACAGTAACTGAGTAATACAAAGTAGTCATCAATATGATTATCATAGCTGATTATATATATATATATATATGTGTGTATGTATGTATGTGTGTGTATGTATGTATGTGTGTATGTATGTATGTGTGTGTATGTATGTGTGTGTATGTATGTATGTGTGTGTATATGTATATATATATATATATTTGTAACCGGCCAGTGCATTGTACATGTGTAAGTGCATTTATACATATATGTATGTATGTGTATGTATGTATGTATGTATGTGTATGTATGTATGTGTGTGTATGTATGTATGTATGTATGTATGTATGTATGTATGTATGTATGTATGTGTGTGTATGTATGTATGTGTGTGTATATGTATATATATATTTGTAACCGGCCAGTACATTGTACATTTGTAAGTGCATTTATACATGTGTGTATGTATGTGTGTGTATGTATGTGTGTGTATGTATGTGTATGTATGTATGTGTATGTATGTATGTATGTGTATGTATGTATGTGTATGTATGTGTGTGTGTGTGTGTGTATGTATGTATGTGTGTGTATGTATGTATGTATGTTTGAGTATATGTATATATATATTTGTAACCGGCCAGTACATTGTACATTTGTAAGTGTATTTATACATATATGTATGTATGTGTGTGTATGTATATGTATGTATGTATGTGTATGTATGTATGTATATGTATGTATGGGTGTATGTATGTGTGTATGTATGTGTGTATGTATGTATGTGTGTATGTATGTATGTGTGTATGTATGTATGTGTGTGTGTGTATGTATATATATATATATATATATATATATTTGTGTGTATGTATATATACTGTAAAGTCTTTTTTTATGCAGATTTTTTTTTGATAAAGAGAATAGTTACAATTAATGAGAACCTGAACAAACAGTTAAATAATTTTATTTGAAAAAAATGTATTATTTATTTGGTACAACAAAATTACACTGTAGGTATTACATAAAAAAAAATCAGTAGAGGAAGAGAGCCTTTAAAAAGTAATTTCATGAAATTCCATGGCACGATATATATTATCAACACTGACAAGTCATTTTATAATTTATATTATGATTCTTTGAGTCGCAAATTTTTTAAATTTAATATATTATATCAAAATACAGAAATGTTTGAAGTTTTAATATGAAATTTCCAAGGAATTTGTTCAGAAATCTAGTTTGAAAAGTCTGACTTTTTTATGCAAATATTTAGAAATTATGAGCAATAAGAAAATTAGGAACACAGCACCTTTTTTCAAGGAATATATAAACTTTTTTTATGCTGCATTTTTTTGGTAATAATAAAGACTTTACAGTATATATAAATGTATATTCAATTTGTAAATAAATATCACATTCATAAAGAAAATATGTTTTTGTGAAAAATTTCATTCTAATATCTCTCACAATTACTTTCTGTCATACTTCGGTTATACTATGTTTTATGGTTAACATGACACAATCTGGTTTAAAAACTCAAGTCTTCATTGAACAATAATTATTTAAACTATCTATCAAGGAATGATTGAAGACAGAATTTATTTGTTGCTCTGATATATAATTTTTTTCTTGTGAAAGTTTTCAATGAATCTTATCGATATTTACAAGAATTTTTCCCATAAAAAAGAATCAATTTTATCTGTGCTATGAAATAACTGGATATTCTTTGTTTTGTAGTTTTTCTCTCAAGATCAATTGATATTATAATTGAAATAAAAATTTTACTTTCTTACTGATAAAGAGTTGTTTTTATATCTGTAATGTATAATTTCTTCTATATTAGGAATAGATTAAATATACATGTATATGTCTAGATTTGGATACTTTTTTCATGTTTTCTTGAAATTGTAGATTCAATTGAGCTTAACATCTAATAAAATAAAACTATTTCATAACTTTTGATAACAAAATCGGTTTAACACTTTCACTACTAAATTTTTTTGCCTGATATTTTTTAGAACATTTTTAAGGAGCTCAACATGTTTCAACATCATTATTGATATTTTTTTAGGCGTCTTATTTGTGTCTCAAAAAAATATTGCCTGGAGAAACGAAACTAAATAAAATTTATAAAAAAGTTAAACAAGAAAATTTGATTTACCAAAGTCTATAATGTTAAATATTTCTTTTAAAAGGTGAAATGTATATTTTTAAGCAAGGCAATCCAAATCGAGATTATATAAAATAAAAAATTTTATATCATAAAAAAAAAACATTTTCCCTCTGTACACTGACCCTTTTCAAGTGGCGCCCACTAAGTAACAATAAGTAAACATTCTAGAAACATATAAAAAAGCACTACAATAATAGCAAGAATTTAGCACCAGAGGTTGAATTAACAATACTGAGTAAAATGAGGAATATTGTCAGATTTTGTTATTCAATATCATGTATATATAATGCTATTTACAATTTGAATTAACAACACTGAGTAAAATGAGAAATAAGAAGTATTGCCAGATTTTGTTATTCAATATCATGTATATATAATGCTATTTACAATTTGAATTAAGAAAAAAAGACATTCAAAACCTCATCAGAATATAAAATGGAAACATTCATGTATTCCAATGAACAAACAAATTAGATCACAGAAAATGGAAACATTCATGTATTCCAATGAACAAACAAATTAGATCACAGAAGATGGAAACATTCATGTATTCCAATGAACAAACAAATTAGATCACAGAAGATAAGAGAATCTAAATTATTACACAACATGTACTTACAAGACAATCTGCACTGCATCCCATTTCAACTGACACAATGAGCATCTTGGACAGAGCAGGGTCCAGAGGGAATTCCACCATGTTGCGCCCTAGAGAAGTCAAAGTACCTGTATTGTCTAGTGCTCCCAGAACCCACAGTTGATACATGGAGTTCAAAATGTTATCCTGGAAATATGAAATATTTCTCAGTGTTTTTTTCTCATTCGTGTCAACAATTAAAAGATTTCATTGTGATAGATGTATAAAACCTTCACAAAAGATTAATTGTGATAGATGTATAAAACCTTCACAAAAGATTTAATTGTGATAGATGTATAAAACCTTCACAAAAGATTAATTGTGATAGATGTATAAAACCTTCACAAAAGATTAATTGTGATAGATGTATAAAACCTTCACAAAATAGCTAATCATAAGTCATTGCAAAAAAACTTACCTCAGGAGGTGGGTCCATGAAGTGAAACTGAAGTAGGTCTTGAACACCAAGAGATTTGAGGAGAAGAACAACGTTGGCCAGGTTAGTTCGCTGTATTTCTGGCACTGTGGTGATTAGCAGTTCATCTTTGTATTGTCTATGTGTATAAAGTCTGAAAGCTTGCCTGTCCATGAAGGTTTATTTCATGTTATTCATTACAGACAGTGTTAAAAAATGTCTTTTTTTTTGTTCATATGCAAGTCCTAAATTATATCATTTAATAAACGAATACCTTAATTTCTTCTTTTTTAACAGATAATGAAAGAGCTTACAGGCTCTTTTTTTTAAACCATTATATTTTAGAAGTTAAATTACAAAATAAATAATTTCCATACAAATGAGCTCACCCTGGACCAGTTCTGCCAGCACGACCAGCTCTCTGATTGGCATTTGCCTACAGAACAAATTAAATAAAATCATTAAGACCAGCTCTCTGGTTGGCATTTGCCTACAGAACAAATTAAATAAAATCATTAAGACCAGCTCTCTGGTTGGCATTTGCCTACAGAACAAATTAAATAAAATCATTACGACCAGCTCTCTGGTTGGCATTTGCCTACAGAACAAATTAAATAAAATCATTAAGACCAGCTCTCTGGTTGGCATTTGCCTACAGAACAAATTAAATAAAATCATTAAGACCAGCTCTCTGGTTGGCATTTGCCTACAGAACAAATTAAATAAAATCATTAAGACCAGCTCTCTGGTTGGCATTTGCCTACAGAACAAATTAAATAAAATCATTAAATTCAATGATTTTCTAGCTGCATATTATTTTTATTTTGATCTGAGTCAACTCACCTGACTGATAGGGAAAATTTGCAAAGCATCCATACCAATCTTTGGGTTATAGACCTTGAGTTTGCAGTAACCAGAATCTACAACAAACATGATGCCATCAACTGTGGAGTACACAATAAATATAAATATCTTTTGCTTTAAGAATTTACCAAGGAACAAACACATTATTAACATCAAATTATTCTGATCCAGGGAGTATTTTTGGCTCTGCCCTTTCAAGAAACACAACAAAATGTTTAAAATGTACTGAACTGGATTTATATTTTAAAAATAAATAATTTAATTACTAAAGGAACACCAAAACTTAAGTGTATTCCAACAGCCACATCAGAGTTTACTAACATAACAACCACAAACAGTGCATAATACTCATTTTCTTAATTCCTCTCAAATAGAAATTTTAATAAATCTAGTGGAGGTGAAACAAATACATTACAAATGTAAAAATGCATCACTTTTACCCCATAAAAATAATAAATAAGTTTTTATTTTAAATACTAAAACAGATACATATATTTGTCTTATCTCAAAATAAACAAAAAAATACCAACTGTATAAAAAACTTCTTGCTTCTATATGGTGAGAAAATCATCTCACTTTGATTGATTCTAGCTATTATGTGAAAAACCTCTGCATTTGTTTTATTTAAAAAAAGTTTTACATTTCAAAATATTTATACTATCCAGAAGTTGTAATTACTTTCTATCTCACTAATGCAGTCTATCACTGAATTATGTTTAACTATCAATTAATTGTTATTTTAACTCTCTATACAAAAAGTTTAGAGATAATTTTTAATGATTATAATGACAAATAAAGGCTAAAAAAAATGACAAAAGTTTGGATTTGATCCACATCTCAGTAGATAATTCAATTGAAGCGGTGTATTTATTACCATTACCTCACTCAGACATCAACACTTTGTTGTGTTTTATAATGATAATGAGCTTGTTGTTTTTCGCTATGAAGGCTTGTAATTCAATCAGCCCCATTTCTTAAGCCATTTATTAAAAAGTAAAACATAAACCTCAAAATTAATTTATATTGTGCACCTTTTATACATATTTTATTTAGAATAGTTAATATTATTTGTCCATCAACTGTTTTCCTGTGACATAACTCTATATATAATCTTATGTCAAAAAGTTCATGATCAATGCAGACATAATAATTATTATTAAAAATTATAGTGAGAAAAAGATCTCACATTGAGAGGATGTGGCAGGTACAAAAAAAATGCACTATTTGTAAAGAAATATTTTGTTTTATTATACATTATTAGGTAATTAGACATACTAAGAATAAAGTGTTGTATCCCTTATAAATCCTTTACAGATCATAGGGGTCAGAAGAAGTAGAATTCATCTGTTTTTGAAGCCACTGCTTGGGATTGTGAGGCTATTACAATGCCATGCAACCCAAATGTTGGGTACCTGTTTCTAAGCTGGGTGGACTTAGGAACAGCAAGCAAACACAAAAGAACAGGTTTGAGCACCAGTGATTGCCATAACTTTTCTTACGTCTGATTGCTGTTGGGGAAAGTAAAGGCAGCTATCCACACAATCTTATAGAGAAGACGTGGCTACGGCACTCTATTTCATTCAACATTAATTGGTCTGTGTAGGAAATCTTTACTTCTTTTTTTTTTAACACTTTAACATTTCTAACTTCATCTACTATCTCAAAAATAGATAAACTATACCAGTATGTGACAAAAAAAAATTTTAATTGAATATTTAGTATCATGCTTTATATATATTTTACCATTTACTGAAGTAATATTAAGAGACATAACATACCTGTCAGAGATGTTTCTGCAATATTAGTTGCAACAACACACTTGCGAACACCATCAGGTGCTTTCTGAAATATTTTTGCTTGCAAGTCACTAGGCAGCTGTGAGTAAATGGGAAGAATCGCCAATGGTGGAGCTTCATCAAGTTCACCCAGACGCTCTAAAGGGCATTTGAAAAATCAGAATTAAATCTCATTTTCCTAATTAACAGTTTAATAATAATATTTTGTAAGGTACATAGAAACAATAAATTGTTGAAAACTAACCCGATATCAATTCACAAGTAACTTCAATATCCTCCTGACCAGGCATGAAAATAAGCATATCTCCTACAAGCAAAAAAAGAAAAACCAGTTTAAACATAAAAGCGATCAAATGTTCACATTGTAAAACAAATTAGTAACTGGATACATGACCAAAGTTTTTGGAAAATGAACAATAACACTGTAAACAAGCAATTAAGCCTGTTCCATTCTGGACACAGGACGTGTTAGCGCATTTTCATGTTGTAAATATTTGTAAATTTTAGAAATGTTTATAAATTCAATTGTGTAATGCATATATCTGAAAAAAGATATTAAAAGGACAAGTAAGTCATGTTGAATAACTGTTACAAAAATAAATAATGATTACGCCCCTTTGATTAGCTTTTATTATTTATATTTAAAATATAAGCAAAATCGTACATAAAAAATTCTTTTATTTTGGCCCTGAGAGGTCAAATCGCGAAATGGACTTTTGAAGTACACTTGGAAGGCCAAGACCTACACAATGATATATACATCATGGGTCTAGGACTTATGGTTGCTGAGATATAGGGCGGTCCATTATTAATATAGCTTATATAGTAAAAAACGGTACTTTATAAGGCCCCTTTTACGGCCCTGAGAGGTCAGATCGCGAAATGGAAAAAAGTCATTTCTTGGCAGGCCAAAGACCTACAAAATGATATATACATCATGGGTCTAGGACTTATGGTTGCTGAGATATAGGGCGGTCCATTATTAATATAGCTTATATAGTAAAAAACGGTACTTTATAAGGCCCCTTTTACGGCCCTGAGAGGTCAGATCGCGAAATGGAAAAAAAGTCATTTCTTGGCAGGCCAAAGACCTACAAAATGATATATACATCATGGGTCTAGGACTTATGGTTGCTGAGATATAGGGCGGTCCATTATTAATATAGCTTATATAGTAAAAAACGGTACTTTATAAGGCCCCTTTTACGGCCCTGAGAGGTCAGATCGCGAAATGGAAAAAAGTCATTTCTTGGCAGGCCAAAGACCTACAAAATGATATATACATCATGGGTCTAGGACTTATGGTTGCTGAGATATAGGGCGGTCCATTATTAATATAGCTTATATAGTAAAAAACGGTACTTTATAAGGCCCCTTTTACGGCCCTGAGAGGTCAGATCGCGAAATGGAAAAAAGTCATTTCTTGGCAGGCCAAGACCTACAAAATGATATATACATCATGGGTCTAGGACTTATGGTTGTTGAGATCTAGGGTGATGACAGACAGACAGACAGACAGACAAAACGGGGACAATAGAGCATTTTTTTTCGAAAATGCTCTAAAAATATCCATTAGGTCAGAAAACATTAGGCTAAATTAGTCAAGCCTATTGAACTAAATGTTACCTGACTGTCCCCCAAGATTTAACTAAATGTTACCTGACTGACCCCAAGATTGAACTAAATGTTACCTGACTGACCCCAAGATTGAACTAAATGTTACCTGACTGACCCCAAGATTGAACTAAATGTTACCTGACTATCCCCCAAGATTGAACTAAATGTTACCTGACTAACCCCAAGGTGAACTAAATGTTACCTGACTATCCCCCAAGATTGAACTAAATGTTACCTGACTGTCCCCCAAGATGAATCTGCAAAGCTTGTTTAACAGCAGCATCAACATAGTCTTCCTGGGGATTCTTGGAATACAAAATGTCTACAGGGAATGTACGACCAGGAATTGTAAACACAGGAACATTGCCAAAGAACATTGCAAACTTGGTAGCATCCATGGTAGCAGAGGTGACAATCAGTTTTAAATCATGTCGCCTGGCCACAACCTGATCAGAAAAAAATAGCACCAAAAATTGAAAAGAAAAACTTATTTTATTCTAAAAGTAGTTTACTTTATTTGCTAACTACTTTTACTAAATAAGAGGTTATGGTCTTGATGTTCAGTATTTCATTTCTAAAAAATTAATCTCAAGCACCATCAACTACATTACATAAAAATAACAAAAAGCTCAAATACTAATTAACATGTCAACAAAGTAACATGACTATTCACTCTGGTATCTCTAAAAAAAAAATGATGAGTTTACTTCAAATGATACATGCAACAAAGCATGTTAGTCACGTACGAAATCTTCTCTTTAGATTTTCCAAAAATTCTAACATTAATTAATAATTTTGTTTACTTTTCAAATTTATTATTAAGATTGTACTTTTATAAAATACCAGTTTCTTGACAGCAGTGCAAGAGGGTAAGACCCAATACAGGTACATGCAAAGTTCTGTTTATGACTGTTTCACAAGATGAGCACAGTTTTTATAGAAAAAAGGGTGCCTTGATACACAAGCAATGCCTAGTAAGATGAGCGAAATTATTTTAAAAACTAAATTCTAACTAAGTAAACGGGCCTAGTTTAGCAGTACGAGAATTATCTATATTTTGCTTATTCTCGAAAATGTATGTTGAACTATGGAATCAATGCTTTATTCTCTCATACGCTCTGTAATATATCTAGGACTGGACCTAAATGTACAGGATCCATATTCATAATACAGGTACATGTATCAGTTAAAAAATAAAACATGTCATATATATGTTATAAATTGAAATTACCCGATTCTTAACTGAAAATATTGGTAAATATTGTCTTTGTTCAATCAACATATGTGTGAGAGTATGTTGTTTACTTAAGTGTTGTAATTGTTGTGAGTGTGTAGTAGCTACTACAATAATCTTCATGAAGAAAAAAAGAGTGGGAGATCCCTGTCATAACCTAAAATTGTCATGACCACTCATTGTCATCTGACCACCTCAACCAATCACCTTATCTTTCTACCTCTGACCTTTCACCCACTCATTCTCCACGATCACACTTAACATGTGAAAAGTTCAACAAATACATAACATATCTACGGCAATCCCTCACTTGAAATAAAATTAAGGGAAGTCTGTAAAATGTTGGAAACATACTAATAAAAGTGTAGCAGTGCGAGTGATGAATCTGTTTATCACATGAAAATGTTGAATTTTCATAAAATTCGTGCACAGAAGGCAAAAAGAAGTATCCCGCACTGGATAGGTTCTATGTTAAGGCCACGCACAAAAAAAAAACAAGATTATGATAAGCAAACGGATAGCATTGATTCTGTTAAAAGGACATCCTATACAAAGATAACATTTGATCACTTTATAGAAATTAAAAAGAAAAAATCATAAACATATTCAATGCAATTACAAGAGTAATTTTAATTTTCTGGAACCAATCCATTATTTATTATGGAAAAATTATGGGAAAATTTGCATTGATGTATTAGTGTTTTCGATTACGACCACGAACTGGTTAGGAATGAATTCTCCTTGATCCTTGTAAACCGAGGTTTGTCTATACATATAAACTTAACCACACATTATAATTAAGTATTTAAACACTGAGTATTACATTTTTTTAGACTGATATTTTCAAGTACAACTCTATCATGCTTTGATTATGAGTGAATAAGCTTTAAAAATATAAACTATGTAACAGTTGTTAAGTTTTTAAATAAATGTACTTATAATCAGTTATAATTTACCTATAATCAGTTATAATTTACTTGTCATCAGTTAAATTAAATACAATACCAATCTTAGTTAAAAAAAAAATTTAAATGTAAGTGAAATACATATTATTGTAAAAATGTGAATACATTCATGAAATTAATAAAGATTATAGTTTTGTTATCTCTTTACCAAAGTAAAAACTATTCTCACATTTCTAAGTAATCCAAACAAAACATCTGTATTTAGAGATCTTTCATGAGCTTCATCCATAATTATAGCGCTATAGTTATCTAAATCAGATTCTCTCAAAGACTCCCTTAATAAGATACCATCTGTCATATATTTCATAACAGTTTTCTGAAAAATAATACAAAAATGTAATGTTTAGGTTATTAAGTAAAAATGAACTAACAGTTATACACATGTATATGTATATAATTCTTTATAAAACCAGTAAGACAATAGCAATGAACAAATATTTTCTGACCTCAGATGTACAATCTTCAAATCGTATGGCATAGCCTACTTCTTCACCCAGTTTTACATTCATTTCTTCAGCCACACGCTTAGCAACAGACATTGCAGCTACACGTCTTGGCTGTGTACAACCTATCATACCCAGCTTTGTATATCCATCTTCATGAAGGTACTAGAATCACAACAAAGCTAACATTATTAAAGGGAAGACTTATCACAGATTATATCAAAATTAAAATATACATTTTTTATATTATGATAAAAGTGAACAAATTTATCATGCTTGAGAAAAAAACAAAAATCATTATGTCCAATTAATTTATTAATAACAAGGGCATTTAAATCATATGACTGTAATCTCTATCTCAATATGTGTACATGTGATTTCATCTATATATTTGCTTATGTTTACAAGTTTGGTGGGACGGATGGCCGAGTGGTGAAGATACTAGACTGTCAACCTGAGAGTCCTGGGTTCGATCCTCGGTGAGGCCCAAGGAATTTTTCCAGGTGAAATTTGATGCAAAATTGTCTCACAAGTCCACCAGCTTTAAATGGGTACCTGACTTAAGTTGGGGAAGTAAAGGCGGCTGGGCATTGTGCTAACCACACAATTCCTTCATATGCCGAGTTTACAGAAACAGTTGAATTCTACACTTCATCTGCCCAGATGGCCCGTTAGGGCTAAGAAGGGAACTTTACTTTACTTTACTTTTACAAGTAATTAACGTCATTTTGAGATGTTATAGGTGTAAATTTAGGAAAATAATCAGCAGAGATAAAAATGTGAATAATTCAAAGTAACCAGTAAAATAGTTTGCCAACACAATACTGATTACGAGAAACACAGCTCTTGTCATTACACTTAGACATATTAACAATCGCAGACATGATATTTTAACAATTACACACTGTTTTGATTTTTAACAATGATCAGAACAATTATTGTCATTACAATTTATTCTAAATGAATTGACTCATAAAATATTGGTGGCGTGAATTACCACCAACTTTTTTACTCAAATCAGCCCCATCTTTTCAATGGAATCGGGTTTAAGCATCAGAAATGTTTCATTTCCAGATACAGGCTGTTTATCATATTTTATTTCCAGATACAGGCTGTTTATATTTTATTTCCAGAGACAGGCTGTTTATCATATTTTATTTCCAGATACAGGCTGTTTATATTTTATTTCCAGATACAGGCTGTTTATCATATTTTATTTCCAGATACAGGCTGTTTATCATATTTTATTTCCAGATACAGGCTGTTTATCATATTTTATTTCCAGATACAGGCTGTTTATCATATTTTATTTCCAGATACAGGTTGTTTATATTTTATTTCCAGATACAAGCTGTTTATCATATTTTATTTCCAGATACAGGCTCTTTATCATATTTTATGATTTCACCATTAAATAAAAAAACCAACAAACCTGTGTCAACTGTGTTGTTTTTCCTGACCCAGTTTCACCAACAATTATAATTACATTATTGTCCCTGATGATTGTCAAAAGCTAAAAAGAAAAAAATACAAAATTAGTAGTAAATTCTAATTCCTTCACTGATACTAGTTACACATTCAAAACAAGAGTTAAATTGTTACATTGTTGATCAATTAAAACAAATTGCATTGATTGATGTAGTTTTAAATGTGGCACAAATAGCCTTTAAGTGGGATATTCACAACTAGTTATCCCCCTTAACTCTTGACAATTACTTATAGTCAGTAGGTAGGAGCAATATAAGTTGAGATACAATATTATTTTAAAAATGATATTAAGCACAATGAAACTAATAAGGAGAGGATGACAGATATATTTTAACACAAAAAGATAAAATATTAACATCACTTCAGTTTGCGTGATGAGTCATCTTCTATGTCAGTGGCTTTAAAATAGGGTCTTCAAGTATAATTTTCAAACAAAAATAATTTCAAATTTAATCTTATGAATATTGTTTGTATACATGGTAAATGTGAATTGTGCTATTTATATTTAATTAACTTATTTTCTCAACATATATGGTGCATGAAGTGTAAAATATCAGTCAGTGTAACCTGGTAAAATAATTAAAATTGTATCTGTTTTGAAACATAATTACTGTGTTTATAACTATATTTGATAAACAAATATTTTCGATATCATTAAAATAGATTTTTATCCAAGATGAAAAACTAGACGTATTTTCGCCCAACTAATATATCTAGGATCCTAAATGTACAGGATCCATTTTCATAATACAGGTACATGTGTCAGTTTAAAAATAAAAACATGTCATGCATATATATTATAAATTGAAATTACCTGATTCTTAACTGCAAATATCGGTAAATATTGTCTTTGTTCTCTAATAGATCGTTTTAAAGCAAATTCACTAACAGCTTCATTTTTATCTTGCATCACATCAGCAAATTTGTGATCTTCTCTGTAGTTAGGTTCCTCTGTCTTATCCTTTTCAAAAACATAAGTTATGCATTTTTTATAACTTAAGTTAAACATGAGATTTAAGCTATCAAAATAATTAAAGTGTATTTTAAAAAAACTGTCACTAAATGAAGTGAATTAAGTTATAAATGAAGTAAAATTTCATGAAATAAATCGACTGAGAGAATTTTTTTTTTCTGAATCATTGCCCTCAAAATTCCATGAGTTATTTTTATCATTATTTGTATCTTTATACATTCTCATGTATCAGAAAATAATCTCTTGCTGACTTGATATGGAATGCCCTTTGAGTATTATTGATTTCACTATCTAGATAAATATTTTCCATCTCACAATCAACAAATTCATGTAATTGGTATTTCCACCTCCTCATAATGCTGTTAGCTTAATTATCTTGATAATATGTTCTATTTTTTCTTACTTTTCTGTTTAAGAAAAACAGACTTGAAGGACTATTTCCAAGCTTTTTCACTACTTTAAAATTATTCCTTTAAAGGGAAGAATTTCTTTATATTCAATTAGAGATGATGATTGCACAATGTTGATAAGCCCACTAACATTGATATTCACATGAAAGACAATGAATCCTTGATAAAACAGGATGAATTTCAAATTTATCTATCAAAACTGAGGATAAAATTTTACAGAAATGTTAATTTTTGTACTCAAAAAATATTCTAGTTTAGGAGCCTATAAAATGATATCACAATTCTGTCCACAGGCCTATATACTGGCCCTTGAATAGTTATCTTAGTTGTCTTACCTCTTCATCATCCGTTTTCTTAATTCCCATAATGTTTCCTATGTTAGTGCCTGCCAATTCCCATTCCTTTTTCTGTGCTTTCTTTCTTTCTTTTTGTTCTCTGTGAATTCTGACAACAGGACATCCTTTCCTAGACACTACAGCCATGTCTGAAGTAGGATCCTTAGACAAACATGAACCCATTACTAAATGTCAATCATTAAATAAGTCACTTTTTAAAAGTTTATGAAAAATCTAATAAATTACATCAGTACTGTATCTTCTATTAGTATTGTATAATTACATCTTCTATTAGTATTGTATAATTACATCTTCTATTAGTATTGTATAATTACATCTTCCCTAAATATTGTGAATAAAAACTTACCCTGAGTGGAACTACAGGTTCAGGCTGTTTTGTAAAAACAATCCTGCCATCCAAAAATGGAGGAACAATGTTGAGAACCTGCAGATGAACTCTAGCCTCATTTTCATCTTCAAAGTCTTCATCAAAGTTAACTCTATTAACCACACCACTCCGTAACATTCTGTTGGTTTCCCAAAGTTCATTGTCCTGTTCAACATATGAAATTGAATTAACTTAATGCTAACAACATAAAGCAATTCCTGTTGCTTGTTTTTTGACAATGCACAATGGCCCAGGTGTAAAAAATATGAAAATTAGATTACTTGTTTTTTTTTTTTAAAGGAGAATTTTGTATAAAAAGTACTTCAAAAAAAGTTGCATAATAGAAAAAACATTAAATAAAATTTTGTTTGAAAAAAAAAAAATTTTGAGATTTCCAAGTCACTAATTTTTTTTAACAAAATAAATTGTATCAGTGAACTTCAACTACAATGTGACCTAGTATATTTGTCTTTTGTTTTGTTAATTAGTGAGAATTTTTGTAAAATATATTACTTTATTGATTTGCCTTTGTTGTGCAGACATTCTTTTCTTTTTCTTTTGTTCCAGTTCTTCTTCTTTCTTTTTAGTATAAGCCTGTGAAGTTCCAGAGAAAGGGTTATGCTCATCATCATAACCTTCATCTAGGTTGTACCATTCTCTGTCTAGACGCTTTTGTTCATTTTCCCAATCTTGGCGATCCTCTTCAGATTCAAATTCTAATACATTTTCTTTACCTGACATTTTAAAAAAGAGTAAGTTATTTTTTTTTATCAAAATTTTTTATCTCAATAACACAAATATATTATGGCACTATTATTGTCTATAGCAAATCATATTTGGGACCATGAATTGAATTGTAGCAAGAAAATAAAATAAGTTTAACCAATGGCAAAAAATGTAGTCATTTTCTATTAACACATATAAATAAATATAATGACTTCCACTTACTAAATGTATCATTCTTTCTATTTGAAATCTATGCTGATATTAAACCATAATAAACACAATTAGGTAAACGCTGAGCACTTCTCTTTGTACTAATAAAATACAATTTTGCAGGCCCCTATTCAACAGTAATTACTCGAATGTCAACTGGGTTCGATTCTCGGTGAGAACCATGGGAATTTTTCCCAGGTGAAATTTGTTTCAAAGTCATCCCACAAGTCCACCAGCTTTAAATGGGTACCTGACTAAAGTTGGGGAAGTAAAAGCAGCTGGGCGTTGTGCTAACCACACAATCCCTTCATATGCAGATTGTTAAAGAAACAGATGAATTCTAAACTTAATCTGCTCCGCTGGCCCGTTTGGGCTAAGGGAACTTTACTTATTCAACAGTAATAGGTTTTATTATAAGTCTTTTGTTATAATATATATGATTCTGCAAAGTTTAGAAACAGCTGGAAGCTATAGTTATTGTTTTAGACTAAACTTAGATCGATCATCACAAGCAGAACAACCACAAAAGAACTGTCATGTTAACTCAAAATTATATCAACTGCATGACCTAGTAATTTCTTTGTTCCCTTTTCTGACCCTGAAAATCACAATTAATAAAACATGTAGGTAAGCCAGACTAAAATGGGAGTGAAGTGTGGCAGAATATGACAGGGTTGGGGGGGGGGGGATATGTCATGTTTTTGGTACCTACACCCAAGTGAAAGAAACATGTTTCACATTGGTGGTGATAAAAAGAACTAGCATAACTTGAATTAATTGATATATGTCAATAAGTAGTCTGCTAACTTTATCCATAGACCTATATGCTAATGCTTAAAAGATTTGTCAAAATTAAATAGAACTCTTTCAAAAATTAAACTGATTAATTTATTATGCCCATGTTTTGATAGAATATAATGACAAACTTGTTTGAATACAAATAATTCATGGAATTGGTCTCGATTGAATTAGCTTGATTTCCGATTGAAATTTTTAATTATGGGTTAATTTTGAATAATTTTTTAACCGAACAGCTGCTTAAATATATATTTAGATATATATATTATGGTGGCTCACTTTATAGTGGAAAAAATAAAGTTGATTTTTTATCATGAGCATTTTAGTTTTCTGATTCACTGTGATTTAAAACATGTATATACCAAATTTCACACCATTTGGGCTCCAATTAATACTGCCTCAGTGCACTTGTTATCTCGTCTTTTATGGTATTCGGCAGTTGCATTAAATGAAAATTGTGCAAGGTCTAAGATACAAAGAACAATTATATTACACAGTAGGAATTAAACAGTAAAATAATACTAGTTACATGACACATTAACCAGACTGTATTGCAAAGTTGTTCTAAGTACACCGTTCAAAAATACACTTTAAAAAGTTTTATAGTCTGTGCTTTCTGAGTCCTGAAGGTCTGCAAGTTTCAATCTCTTCAGCATAGTTGATTTTTTGCACCTGGAAACTCTTTGTGATGCTGTTCAACAATTTGGACCAAGTACTGCTTTTGCTCCTCTGATTTGGTGAGAGATGAGTTGAATGATAAAGCCAGTATAATTCCCCGCTCGACACAGTCATTAACAACTTTCAAGGAAGAGACCACTGATGTTGCCTTCTGAAAGGATGGAGTTTGTTGCTAGGTGGAAGCATCAGTCATGAGAAAACATGTGGGAAGCAGAAAAGCATTAAAAAAGAGCATCGATGATAATGATGACAAGGTCACAAAATCCTTTAATGTCACCTTATGAAGTGCTGAAGGATCATTTGTGCTGCGGATGCACCTTTCTTCTTTCTGATCATCAAAAGATTTCTCCATGAATTGCCTCAAGCAAGCAGCAAAGCTGTTTTTCTCAACCACTGAGACACGTTGGGAAAAGAGAACCACAGGAATGAGGTACTAGAGATGTCGGCCAATCGTTTTCAATGCAGTCTGAGAAATGAAGGGAGAAAAATTCTCATAATCAATAAGAAGCTGGATGAAATTTAGATCATTCAGAGGTGCGACTGCAAGAATGGGACACTGAATCCAAGCTTTAATGTAAACCGAGGATACAAAGATACCTAATTCTGCAATTGATCTGCCTTCAAGCTTAGTCAGCTTGAATTGATGACGGAAGAGATAAATCTTCATGATTTAGATTATGTTAGACATCCACCTTGCATGGTGATAAGCTCCTGGAACATGAAAATGCACCCCAAGAGGGGGGGGGGAATACCTCACAGGATGATAATATTCAGAGTCAGAAGTTTTTTGTAATCTTCACATGACAAATATCTTGAGTTGTCTTTCATTTGGAGGATTTTTGAACAAAAAATGATGACTTCTTCTTTTAATGGCTTGAGATTTTGCTCCAGTCAAATATCGTGGCACATACTAAATTCTGCCTGTCTTATATTTAGCCAAAATGTCTTAAAGCGCTTGAATAGCAGCACATCCGGTCCAATTGTACTACCCCCAAATGTCTTATTGAAGACGGCTGTGTTTGTAAACATACCATTGGCCAGTAGGCTCAATTAGGGTAAGTACCTAGCTCATTAAACATTGGCATGTCCACTGGACAGTATACAAGCAAAGAAATAGGGCATGAAAAAATTGTACCAACTAACTGCCAGACGGCTGTGTTTGTAAACATACCATTGGCTAGTAGGCTCAATTAGGGGAAGTACCTAGCTCAATCAACAGGAGTTGTGTCAACTTCAATGCCAGTTAAATGAACAACGACCTAGTAGTCATAACTAAATGAATGATATGTATATAGCCGCAATATTTGATCTTAAAACACTTGATTTTTATAACTAAATTGAAATGCACTGGTGAAGCTGGCTATTTGTATGAAAATCAAAACTTCTAGAGTTTTCTAGAATTTCCCGGAACTTTCTTAAGTTTTCCACGTTTTTCTAGAAGCTTCTAGAACCTTCTAGAGATTTTATAGAATCTTCTAGAACCTTCTAGAGATTTCATAGAATCTTCTAGAATTGTATAGATTTTTTTTTAAAACTTGTCAGATCCTTCTAACATTTTCTGTGTGCGTTATAACTTATATATACATACTCACATTTAAAATTCATTCAAAATGATTTAAAATTTCAGTGTCCATGAGGCAGTACTAAATAAAGTCATATATTCATGAAATTTTTTCTGTGCCGTTTTGAAGTCAAAGGAAACACAAAAAACAAAATGCTCCAAAAAAATTTGACAAAAAGTTTTTTTGGGCCACCCTAATATATAAATATATATATAAATTATATATATACATATAAGCTTATTACTGTTATTCACTAGACAGTAGATAGTATCAATAATTATAGATGTAATTTATGTTTTTCACACTAAATAAGCACTTATTTTACAATCACCCTAACATCTTTTTCTATCCCGCCTTCAGATATGGAGAACTACAGGTATTTTATACAAGTAATACATATGGTAATTTACCAGATTTGTTTTCCTCTTTGGGTGTGTAACGTATTTTTTTCTTGTCTTTCATCCATTCATTATATTTATATGTAGGTGTTGCTTTTGGGGTATAGTCAGCTTGCCCTCTTGATGACCTAAAATACAATAAGTCATAAGCACTTTAAAAAAAAAAACTAACTGAAAAAATATATCAAGATACATGTATTTATGTTAGGACCAATTGCAGAATTTGGCCAGATAAACTGCTAATGTGAACATTGGCTGGGTGCGACGAGCCAATGTCAAAGTGACAATTATGCTCAATATCATAGGGATAACAAAGAAAAACAATTAAGTTTTAATTATGTCGATTGGTATCAAAAGAGATACAGATCTAAACTAAATCTGTTGAAATTTAATAAAAGATGTTGGCCATGCCCAGTGGCTAAAATGTTTGCAGTAAATTTATCTTGCTTTAATGTTCAAAAAGTTCGTAATTGATGTTTTCTCTTTCAAACGATACTTTCCCCATTGTTATTTCGACAATGGATGGTCGCACACAGCCAATGTTCACATTGGCCATTGGCCGGGTCAGACATACCTATGAGTCTTATTATTTCTTTCTGAATATACGCCCTGCTTATTTTCATTTTGACCACGATTATCCCCACGATTATCCCGGTCTGCCCTTCTTTCTTTACTGCCTGAGCGGTTAAAGCGATCTCGCCCATGTGATGGGGTAGGCATATCCCAGGAAGACTTGGAAAATGCTGGTAAATCATCATCATCCCAAGAAGATTTTGAAGGAGTATCTGTTTGACAAAGCAAGAAATAAATTTCAATGAGTTAAACATTCTTTTTAAGGATAAATTTTAATGCTCTAATATATAGATATTTAGCATCAAAGAGTTTATTTCTAACAAAAATATAGCCTGCCAAAATTTTAAAACTAAAATTGTTCAAATTTTAAAAGCCTAGTTTAAATCAAACCTTTAATTTTATAGCTCGGTGTTGGCAAAGAATCTTCATAACTTGACCTCCTTGAATCTGGTGTCTCCTCCCAGTCTCTAGATCCTCTTTCTGATCTTTCTGATTTGTTTGATCTCACTGATCTATCATCATAAGAGGATTTACCTCCTTTGTATCTGTCTATTAAAAAAATATTTCTTCACAAAACTTTTCATTTCTTTCTATAAATTTAAATTATCTACCCTTCAATAATTTAGTTATTGAAAAAAAACATTATATTATTCAAAACCTTTATCTCTCTTTCTTTCTCTTTTCTTTTCGTTGTCAGTTGTATATGCTGATATACCACGATCTTTATATTTATTACGCTTTTCAAGCCTGTGTTTTACTTCAGAGCTCACACCACCAGGATGTGAAGGTGTCTCCTCTTGTGGTTGACGATAATGTCTAAATAAAAATGTGGAATTTCTTTTATTTAATATCATATCAAATATAAAACTGTCAAAGCCCATTAAAGTTGAATATTCAATGTTTTTCTAATCAGTAATATGCTTAACTCTGTTACATTAATACAACATTTAAAAAAAAAATTTATTTAAGATTTAATGACAAAAGGTGAATAACTGTTTACATTCTGGAAACATGATTATTATGTGAAATATGTAAAACAATACATTTTACAAGTGATACATATCGCCTTTTTGTTGGGTCCTTTATTTAGTTACATGCATTAGGCCCAATGTAACTAGCCCTGTTGTGAGTACATCACAAACATTGAAGAAATTATTCAGAAATTTGTTTTTGCCTCATAGTTTGTTTAACCATTAAAACTGCTTAGAATGTGGTTAAATTGTCCGGACACATAAAGCATGGTAAAGCTATGATTGAAATTTCACAAATTAAGCTTTCTTTAAATATAATTAAAACTGACAGTCTGGTAGGAATGATATAAGTCAACATTTATACAACCGTATTGTGTCTAATAGAGAAAAAGTTTCAAGTTTTATTACAGCTTTTATTTATATCTCAAAAAGAATGGTAAAGATCAAGTAGTAGAAGGAAAATTATAAGCATTTGGCAGGAAAATTAATGCAGGTTTATATATGCAAATAGTTACAAAGAAAAATAATGATGGGTGATTCCATAAAAAAAAAAGAGGAAATTTCCAAATTCACTTAGTCAATAAAATATTTTTTGTAAGGTAAAAGATGTCAATAATTACTAGAAAAATAAATTACAACTTAATATGTACATTACTGCTATATAAAGATAATTATATAAATCTATGTAAATTCACATTTTCTATATTATTGCACATACCCCTCTTTTTTACATTATATTATTGCCCTGTTTAGGGTTATTTGTTGGAATGAAATGCCAGCATTAGCCTTGTATAACTGTATATAGCTAGGTTTATATTCAATTCTTTTCTACATCATTGATAAGTTTTAACTGAAGCTTGAAAACAATGAAATACTTGACTTAAAATCTGAATAAATCTTTTTTTTAACCTCAACTTTTTACCTAATTTAAATTTTCAAAATTGCAAAAAAAAAAAAAGGCTTACCTTTCCTTGTTTCTTTTTTTACTATTCGACTTATCCTTGTAATCATCATCTTCAACATCATTTCCTTGCTCATCATCACGAAAAGATGATATTTTAGAGCGCTTAGGTGTTAAACTAACATCAGATTCTTCTCCCCTCTTAGCTGCTGCTAACCTATCTAATCCAAGTAATGACACCTTAGGCATATCAGGTTTTTTAAAAGTATGAGTTGTAACACCATCTTTTGACGGTCCTTTTTTCATAATTATTAGTCCTCCTGTCTCTTTACCACTTGTGCCTTCCAGTCTATGAATATCTTCATCCATTTCTAAAGACGTCATGATATAATCTTCTGGATTGTGTTCTTTTTCAGCAAAAAATAGAGTTAAAGATAAAACATGAGAAAAACAAAACATACTTCAAATATAGCTTTTCATATCTAATGTAATATAAACATATTAAATATGAAACAAAAAAGCCTATATTTTTATCTACATAGTATTAATCATTATCCACGCTTAAGCCTGAGGTGAGGCAAATATCTTGAGAGTAGATTTTCATCAACAATACAAAAAATTAAATCATTATTAACTTGGAAGAAGACTATATCTAGCAAAGAGTTCAACAGGTTAACTATATGGTATGAACAATTTCAGTGTCATAAATGCTAGAAATTTTGAATTTTTTAAAATCCTTTTGAATCTCTTAAACATATAAAGTTTCAATTTTTATGTTGTTTCATAATGTGATTTTTAAATGTTAAATTCAAAAGTACAATCACCATTACATATTTCTGCAACTTACAATCACCATTAGATATTTCTGCAACTTACAATCACCATTACATATTTCTGCAACTTACAATCACCATTACATATTTCTGCAACTTACAATCACCATTACATATTTCTGCAACTTACAATCACCATTACATATTTCTGCAACTTAGAGCAGCTTTTAAAACTAAAAAGTATAAAATAAAAATATGTATATATATATATATATTAATAAGTTTGTACAGAATTGCACTAAGTACTATGTAAAATGTAATTCCTTAGAAATATTGATAGAATTTATCATTTTTTAAAATGCAAATATGGGTGATATTTATGAAAAGAAATGGCGGCCTCAATAGCATTATCAGGTCCTAAGCAAGGAAAGGAAACCTGACACTTATCAGGTGTTCTGGGGTAAAAAGACTAGGCAGTTATGGATTGGTTGGAGAGGCCCCAAGTGTTAAACATTGTCAGATACCCAAAATTTGATAGAAGTGGACCTGTCAGCATTTTTAGGCCAAAAATAAAGCCGGGTTAAGACAGTTATAAATTTTAGAATCAATCAGATATTACCTTAAAAATACATATAGTGCCTTGTATTCTTATACATCAATAGTGTATTAAGAGGGTCTAGCAATCTGCCCTAGTGCCACTTAAATCAGGATGTATTTTTTTCCAAAAGAATAAAAATGTCAATATGTCTTGAAAATTTATCAAATGTAAATTAGGTTTATTAATGGTTGGGAGCCTATTTCACATCCCAGGTAACCAAATATCCACTGGTCAATCCTTGATAATTTTTTTTTTTTTAATTACAATTCAACAAGTTTTTATTTTTATTTGGACTTCCTAGAGCATCTATTGAGGACTGACAATAAGAATGGTTTTTAATAAACTTCAGGGTTTAGCATTCAAACCAACAATTAAATTGCAATGTTTTGTTTAATTAGATTAAGTAAATAGTTTGCATTAACAAACGCATTCAAAGCATGTTTGAAAGTGATTTGAAAAAGTGTTGCATCAATATCTTAGATGAAACAAGATAATCTGTCTGATGTCTCTCACATTATATCTGCAGAATTGCAGAATTTAACAAAGTTTATTCTTAAAAGTATTGCTGGTCATATACATTAATAAACAGGAACAATTCTCTTTTGCATTACACATTGCATTGACAATCCATATAACTATTGCATGAGCTGAATGAAGCTTTTGAAATTGATTATGAGCAGCTTGCAAGAACTTTTTAATTGTTTTGAATTGATACGATTCCGAAATTTAGTAAACTCTCTTGATTAAGCAAATAAACTAAACATTTTTTTTAAAGATGAAAGCATGCAAAGTATGTTTGCATTAAAATGAAGTTTTATCAATACATAATACATACACAGATTTGACTTTTTAAAGATGCAGTTTGATATATAGTGAATTTACTGATCTGTCATTCTGATAAAATAAGTAAATTGTTAAGTACCATGAGGTTAAAATGTAAATACATAATAAGAGAGACGGAAGGGACTGAAAGGTATTTTTCTTTGCTGCCCCTAAAAACTTAAGAATGGCACTAAGTGTGAACATAAATTGCATATTACAAGAAAAGTTTATTTTACTTTCCAACAACAATGCAGTATTGGAAAGAAAAGCTCAATGAAACTCTGAAATATATTTCTTTTATCAAATTAACTTCATAAAAGTAAATTAAATTTTTTTTAATTTCTAAACAACAGGAGTAGCCACTCCTAGAATAGACTATGACCATTTTCAACGTGTATATTTCACATCTGGGCACTACAGGGGTATAAAAATGACACTTAAATTGGAAAAAACAATGTGAAAATGTATTTTGGTTATTAATCTGGACACTTTTAAAATCACATTTGCCATAAGAAAAACCTTCTGCTAAAATTAAATTAATTTTCAAAAAATACATGAAATCTTTAAAAGTTTATAAGCTGAAGTTATAATTTAAGGATTATTCTACATAATGAATTTAAATGAAGGTATGTGAAGTTGCTAAGAGACAAGCCTACATTTATGTTATTCTATTTTTTAAAGAGAACTTTTTTTAAAACTCCATAAATGATTTGCCTCTTTTAAAAATATGTTAAACAATTAGATGCCAATTCTTAAGAATTTTTTATAGATAGATTAAAATGAAATAATATATTAGATCTATATTCTAAATTTCTTAAAATATATAAGACCACATTAAAATCACCATATATACAATTGTTGATATTAGTACATTTTTTTATATAGAGAGAGATTATATAGCGCACTTTTATGACAAAGCCAGCTTGATACTTTTATATTTACTAATTATTTAGCCAGTCAGAACTTTGATTTAACCTAGTCCCTAAAGTACAACATTCCACTAAATATACACATATATTTTGAAATGTGATATTGCTGAGACTATTTATACAAAGGAATGATAGGATTCAATGGGAATTTTTTTTCCTTTCTGGCTGCTGTATAAGAAAAAAAGGCATTAGTTGCAAGTGGCCGATACTAATTGCTGAATTCAGGAGAAGGTACTGACATTTTATTTATTTAGTTACCCACTAAAATTTCTGAAGAAACTTTTTCTTTAAATATTAAACATACACTTAAAAATATGAAGTAATTTACAATATAAATAATGCATGTTTTTTTTGTAAGCTATTTACTCAGTAATAAAATGGCATTAATGATTATTAATTAAAAATAAAGAATGTGTTATTTTCGAACAGAGTTTTTTAAGCTTTATACCAACAGCCATTCAAAATTTACCAATTTCTATTATGATCATGACCATATCATGCGATCTCTAACATCACTCTGAAATGGTCTATAACATAGTGTCCATAGCCTCTTTATTTATGCATCTATCTATACCACATCTTATTGTTATCATCAGGCTAAAATGGTCTACTTATTGTCTTTTACTACTAGTACTTGATGTATAGCTTATAGTTATAAGTATAAAAAAAAAGGCACATGACTATCTCACAACTATGGTATTTTTAAGCTAAATTAATGTAATATGCATAGCCATAGTTGACAAATTATGAATGAAATATAGCATACAGTTTTCTCCTCAAGTGGGACAGATGGCCGAGTGGTGTAGATACTCGACTGTCAACCTGAGAGTCCTGGGTTCGATCCTCGGTGAGGCCCATGGAATTTTTCCAGGTGAAATTCGGTGCAAAGTCGTCCCACAAGTCCACCCAGCTTTAAATGGGTACCTGACTTAAGTTGGGGAAGTAAAGGCGGCTGGGCGTTGTGCTAACCACACAATCCCTTCATATGCCGAGGTTATAGAAACAGATGAATTCTATACTTCATCTGCCCCGATGGCCCGTTAGGGTTAAGGGAACTTTTTTTTTTTTCTCCTCAGAAATTAACCTTTCTAGGCCTATATGACAACATTTACCATTATTGTACAAGGCAAAGAGAATTAATAATAACTACTCATCATTAAATTACCAAATTAAAGATATCAGATATGAGTTTATGACTATGTCATGTCAATATCAAGACATGATTCTATTTCTAGACGGGTAAATTACCCTACACTTGTTGGACAATGATGAGTCAAAAGATTCACTTTTTTACAAATCTAAGCATTTATCAAATTAACAGTTAGTACCTTATAGTTTCTGGATTTAGTGTCTGCTATTAAAAACACATTTTATTAACTATTTTAAAAGGACATTGATTTCGAAAAAACAAAATGTATTGAAAACGTTCAAACGCATTTCCACTTTCGGTTTTTAAAGTATGTATACTTCCGGTTAAACCTAACACTGACATATACAATATAATTGTACATGAGTTATACATTTTAATGGTATTTATCTAAATCAGTGGTTCCCAAACTTTAATTTTACCCATGGACCCCTTTTATATTCAAAACTTGCCCACGGACTGCCAAGTTAAAAAAGCTACATAAATGTATAGTATAAAATAAAAAAAAAACATTTTATAGAAGAAGTATTTATTGAAATTATAATCAAATAAAAAAAATTATTGACTTGGATGAACTTGATGAGATGTTGGGGGGGGGGGGGGGCTTGCGGAGAATTTTATATAACAAAAAATTGGAACACAATGATAAAAAAGTATATTTTATAATAAAATTTGAATTTTGGAATTAATTTGGGGGGGGGGGGCTGCAGCCCCCCCCCCGGCTACGGCCTTGGTATTAGTCAAGAGTATAGCTTTTACTTCAAAAAAATACTTTTTTAATTCAGTAAATAACGTGTTACCTTTTGTATCGGTTTCCAAACATTAAGCAAGTAACAATTCTTGAAAAAAAATTCTTCTTTTACAAATCTTACATAAACTAAAAGTAAAATTTCGTTAACTGGTAAAGTGGATTCTCAAGCTGCATAAAAATTTCAGATGTTTTTAATTAGTTCTCACATAAAAAGTTTTCTACGGACTTAGCCATTTCGTTAATAATTCATTTGGCTGTATTATTAATTAGTGGAATTCTTTATAATGTCGGAAGCTTGTTTGTACAACACTTACAGCTGATAACATAATTTTATATTAAACATTGCGCGGACCCCCTGAAGTTGTTTAGGGACCCCCCCCCAATGAATTTTAATCTTCTAAGAACCCCTTGAATTATACCGGGGACCCCTGGGGGTTCAACAGCCACACATAACTGAAGTAACTGTTTCTAATTTGATTGTTGCTGGTGCTGCCACTTTTTCATTTCCTAAACTGGCTATAGGAAGTTATGTCTTGACACACGACCTTTCAATTGAGATTAAACTGCAATTGATTCCTGATTGTTGGACACCTGATAAAAATATGATTTTAGAGCTGAAAGTGATGGGAACAGAGTAATTAGATATGCATGGTTATCAGACTATTCACCGTGGCTTGTATACTCGCAAATGTTAAAATGTCCCTTTTGCAAATTTTGCGTGTTGTTTCCACTAAAAGTAATTCTAGGAGTTCATGGGTCATTTGTCATCAAACCATGCACAAAGCTTAAAGATTTCAACAAAGATGCACGTAGCCATATGCAAAGGAAATGGCAAAAAGGCTCTCATGAAGATGCAAGCAATTTGGTTGCATTAATGGGAGCCAAACCAGTTTCAATAAATGAGCAGTTGAACTCATCATTTAGAAGACAAATTCAAGAACAATTGCAACAAACTGGGTCCCATCATTTCTACAATCCTATTTTGCGGCATGCACGATTTAGCACTTAGTGGAAAAGAATAAAATTCTGGTAATTTTTATGACCTGTTAGAGTTTTGTGTTGAATCTGGAGATGAAGTTCCTGGTAATCGTTTGTCATTTGGTTCTTGTAGTGCTAAGTATATCTCGGCAAAACTACGCAAAACATTATCATCGAAATTTGTGGGTCTCAATTGCGTGAAGACATTGTTAGTGAAGCAAATAATTCAGTTGCATTTTCTACACTTGCCGACGAGACAACTGACATTTCAGGCATTGAGCAGATGTCACTTTTTGTTATATTTGCCAAAGAACAAAATGGGAAAATGATGGTCACTGAAGAATTCCTGGGATATATTCCACCTGTCGATAAAACAGCTGAAGGTTTAGCCAACACCATTATTACAAATTCATTAGAATTTTGGATAAGATATGACAAAAGCTTGTGTATCGTGGAATACGACTGATCTTCTACAATGGCAGGTAAAGAAGGAGGGGTCTAAGCAGTAATTCGAAAAAAATCCCCAAAAGCAGCATGTGTACATTGCAGTTTACACAAACAAGATCTTGTCGTGAACGATTTAAATAATGTGAATGCTGTTCGAAACACAATGGGAACAATTAAGTCAATTATGCCTATAGTATTATTCCGAGAAAGTAATCAGCGAAGAAAACTGATTCCAAATGTTCCATTGCTATGTGAAACTAGATGGACACATAAATATAAAAGCTTGCGGATTTTTGGTGAAAATGTGACTGAAATTGTAAAACAACTGAAATATTTAGAACAATCTGGAAAAAGTAAGCAAGTTGCACATCAGTTCCTTTTTGCTGTAAGAACTCCTACATTAGTTGTTTGTTTAGTTATTATACAAAAATATTCAACAAAGCTAGAATCTGTGACCCAAGGAAATTTTTAGAGTTACAAAAGGTGTTGCAGATGAAATTGGTGTCGACATTCAATCTCCACGACAAGCTGGAAGACAAATGAACAGGGAAAATCCAAAAGTTGATTTGTGTGGAGAACATGGTTCTCACATATTGGTTAGAATGTAGGATAAAATATAAAGTAAATCTTTGAGAGTTTAAATCAAGAGTTCAGGGTTAAATCTTTGGGGGTAGAGTCATTACGTTTTCTAGCGACCTGGGTTAGGGACTTGACATATGATACCTTAACCTTTGTTCCGAGAGTAAGGAGAGAGTCAACTGACATTCTTGACAAAAAGATATATCACCGAACACAACCGAAGGTGGCAAAGGGCGCTAACCTTTTAATGAGTTTTTTTAATTAGCCAATCCAACAAGTGGGTGGGGCACTAAGCCTGATGAAAAAAGTTTGAAGAAACGGGACGTGGGATAGATTAGGGCAGTATATTTCTAGATAGAGCCGAGAGTGGTCACAAGTAGATTACCAGTAGATACTAATGTTATCGTACTTAGTGAAATTGATGTTGGACCATATTGCATGTGATGTACCTTGTGTTTATAATACATATTACCATATACACGGCGTTTGAAAGCGTTTGCACTTAGACATATCTATAATAGAACGATTGGATACAGACTGAAAGAATCCTAGGCTGGCAATATACCAAATTCACAGCCGAAGTGGCACTTAAACAAGCACGCAACAATTCGCCTGGGGATTATTTTAGAATAACTGTTTTTCCCCCCTTGATTAAGATAAATTTTTTAACAGCACTGGTTCTTCCAGTAACAACATGCACACTCGAGAGATCATTTAGCCCTCTAAGATGAGTAAAAACGTGGCTACGCTAAACAACTGGTGATAACATCGTTTATCTGGTCTTTGTAAGATGAGTATAAAAATTTAAAGAAAATGTTATCAATCGATTTGGACAAATACCAAGACGTTACAATTTTAGTTCCAGAATAAATAGTTTAAAATTACAATATTATATATTGCTGCATCAGTGTAATTTATAATTTTATACTCTATTTTATTAGTATATGCTGTACGACACTGAAACCCATTATTTTAAAAATGACAATGTAATCAGTTATACTTGCAGATATAATTATTTTTTAAGTTTGATATATTGCATTGTCTTCAATGTAATAAATTTTCAGGAAATTTAGTTCAGTTTTATTATAACACCTTCAAGACATTTCCCCCCCTTGCCCCCCCCCCTTTTTTTAATACGCCCATGCCTGCACCGAGTCAAATACTACATGGAAAGAATTCGTCCAATGCGAGTGTCAAATGGCACAGAGAGCTCACTTGGCAATTATTGCTCATGGGGAGAAGCTGAGTGCAGAATGGCTAGATGAAGAAAATGTTGACTTATCTGGTGTGTCAGTTCCACAAGAAATTATTCAGCCAGAACATATGCCAATAATAACAATTGAGGAGCATTTGACATCTCCATGGAAGATATAGAGGCTAGGACGCCGCTAGAATATAACATTAGGATTTGTTTGTAAAAAAAAAATATGTTAATATATTAAAAGTGAATTTGTAATTTAACTTTTTAATCTCGTTTCTACTTGAAGTTAGAACAATTCTATGTAAATATTTAAATAGTTTTTTAAGTGTTACATTAATTAGAAATATGTTCAAAATTTAAAGGAGTAATGTATATCATCATCATCATTGCCCGTCACTCCTATCGGAGTATGGGCCACCCACTAAAGATCTCCAGTGACTTCTGTCCTGAGCCATTCTCTCCAGCTGCTTCCAGCTGAACCCCATCCTGGTGATGTCTGCTTCAAATTCTCGCCTCCAGGTGTTTCTAGGCAGGCCTCTCTTTTTCCTTGAGGATTCCAACTCAATGCTTGCCTAGTGATGTTGCTTGTCGGTTTTCGAAATGTGTGGCCTATCCATCCCCACCTCCTCTTCCTGATCTCCTCTTCTATTGAAGCTTGGCCAGTTCGTTCTAAAAGGCTGGCATGGGTGATGGTGTCAGGTCATCGTATTTGAAGAACTTTCCTAAGGCAGCTGTTGATAAAGGTCTGGACTCTCTTAGTGGTGGTCTTTGTAATCCTCCAAGTCTCAGCTCCATATAATAGGACTGACTTTACATTGGTATTGAACAGGCGAATTTTGGTGTTCAGAGATGTTCTTGAGCTGGATAAAGGCGGCTCAGGCTTTTTCCGATCTTTGCTTTGACATCCGCATCTGTTCCACCCTGATGATCTATGATGCTGCCCAGATAAGTAAAGGACTCAACTTCCTCAAGCTTTTTTCCCGTTTAGGGTAACTGCATAATGTATATACATTTTTGTAAACCCTATAATCTCTGTTCTGTTATAGAGTAAGCCTTTGTAGTTATAAATAGGAAATATGTTCATAAGTTAAAAGTTCTTTAAACTTTTTTTTCTAAACATTTTACTTTTATTCACTTTTTTTGTTGTAGTTGTAAACTAGTCTATTTAAAATTTTTTTTTATGATTTTATTTTTTTTTGGGGGGAGGGGGGGTTGGGGGAGGGAGGGTAATCACATGTTGACGTAATTTTATAGGGGAAGGGGGTCTCTGGAAGTTTGACAAGGGGGAGGGCGGGAGATAAAAATCGCCAAGAATATCTTGACATAATTATTGGGCAGCCCCTTAAAAAGCTATTGAAAGTCAAAATTTAAGATACTCTCCGGTACCGCAATGCTATTTAAAAAGCAACATACAATACACACATTGACTAAAATATTTTAATTGGTGGTATATACTATTTAAAAGCAACATACGATACACGCTATGACTAAAATATTTTAAATTTAACTGGTGGTATTGTAATGCTATTTCAAAAGCAATATACTATACACAGTGACTAAAATATTTTAATTGCTGGTTACTGTGTGACCTGAAGAGCCTTAATAAAAAAGATACTTTTGGGTTCATTCACATACTTAATTTCAATGTTAGAACCGGTTCTGAATATTGAAATCTTTTAATAAACGTATTATCAACCGATCGCTGTGGCTCTTCAACAATTGTCTTACCTTTTAGAAATTATTAATTATTACCTTTTTGTTTACCTGAATTTATTGTAGAATCAATTGTCATTTTTTTTGTCTATTATTTGGAAATTTGACAGTTACAACCATATTTTGTTCATTTTACCCTGTCATGATTTCATTATTTGCAGTTTCGCCTACACTAAATAGCCACTTTTTTAACCTTTGCTAAGGTATTTTGAGGCCCTAGTTTGGGGGAGTCTTTGAACAATACATTAAAGGGCTTTAGGCCAAAGAGGGGGTTTGGAGACATCTAACAAAGTTACGAAGGCATTAAACTAAAAATACTATTTTATTGAAATGGATTATTTAACCATAATCTTTGCTCATTTATTATTAATATCAAATTGTTTTAATAAATAGTTCCATTTAAAAAAAAAAAGAATTGTTTAAAATGACATAGATGAGAAATGACTTCAATAAGAGTTGCTGTTACTGAATGGATATTTAACAAGTGTTGAGCAGCATTACTATCTTCGCCCGTTATGCACAAAAGGGGTTGATAAATATCAATTTATATATGCAGAAAAGATTTTTTGATAAAACAATTTGATATTCAAGCAAACAAGTATTAACTCTGAAGTTTTGTTAAAAACAAACATTCATCTAAAAATATATCTCTAGGGCAGCATCTTTGTTCTTCCTCTTTCTACCTTTCTAAGAGATTTTTTTTTACAGAAATAGACTCTTTAAAATATTGTCAGTGGCTATGGAAAGTGCACCATAGATGCTAGGGCATAACAGAGGATTTTCATCACATGAAAGGTCCATATGTATTTAGTGTGCACTGCTTAATCCACCGACCACTTTTGGTTGTTAAACTTCCCAGCAAGCGCCTATAAAGTCAACACAATCAAAATCAATTCTTATAAGACATTGTATTGACTGAACCTCAAGAAAGTTGGTGAATATTTATTTTTAATTTTCCAAAACATGTATGAAACGACACCAGCCAGACAGAGCAAATCAATAAAATCTAAGAATAAAACATGCAATAATTAAATAATTTAAAAATCAAATTTATTTATTTTTTTTACCATTCAGTAGCATTTAGCACTGATTTCATGTAATGTAAAACCTTGTGAAACAAAAAAATTAATACAGAAGTGTTCTGAAAATGTATGAGGCTGATCACTCTGCAAAATTTAATAAAAATTATCTCCGAACTGAAACAAGAATCAGGAAATCTATCTCTGCTGGACTTTACAGATTCCTTAATTCTATATACATATATATATATTTGATAATTAGAATCATCATACGGAAGAAATGTACCAGCTCAAATATTTTGATACATTTTGAATTGAGTTTCATATACTTATAATTACAAACTGTTTGTAGATTTAAAATACATATTATGTTAAATGTAAAGGAAAAAATATAGTAAATAAAAAAACAATATTATGCCTTGAAAAACAAAAGATAAGTTTTAAAAAGTCTAACATGTCACTGAGTAATAGAAATAAAAACTTTACGTAGATCAATAATTAAATGAATGTACTGAATTTTTTTTTTTTTTTTTTTTTTTAGAGAAGTAGAACCAATTTAGAGCTGTACGAACTGTACGAAGAACCAAATATAACAGCTGAAATTAAAATGAATAGATTAAGGTGGGTAGGGCACATAGAAAGAATGGAAAACAACAGAGGTCCAAAAACGATTTATAAGACAACCCCTAATGAGAAAAGGCCTAAAGGCAGGCCAAGAAGCAGATGGTTGGAGGAAGTGGAGAAAGACCTTAAAGCCATAGGAGTGAGAGAGTGGAGGAAGAAGACCCTGGATCGGGAAAAGTGGAGAAGTGTAGTATGGCAGGCCAGGGCCCTAAATGGGCTGTAGAGCCAAAGGAAGAAGAAAGAAGACTGAATTTTTTTAGAATTTAATGTAACTTAATATTCCAACAGCACAAGTTATAGATAAATAATTAAAATTTGAAACATTACACAATTACTCAAAAACTAACAACACAAAATGGAAAATTCTTTCAGCAGTGTGAAACAGAAATTTCATATTCCAATAGAATCAATCAGCATTTTGATTAAGCAACATAAATAAATAAAAAAAAAAATCAATTAACAGAATATTTCAGTTGTATGGAGAACAACTGTGAGTTTAACCTTTTGAGACTTCAGAAGAATATCTGATGTTAGATAATTAAAACATCAATTAAAACAAAATAAAATTAAGGATCAACAGATTAGTGGCAGCTCTTTTAGATGTGATTTTAATTAAACACAATTAATGAAGCTAATATAATATAATAGTGTTTTGATTAAAATAAGCCATAAAATGAACAATAATTCCTTGCTTATCAATTAAATAAAAAAAAGCCAAAAAAAAGAGAGAATATTCACTTGATGTCTAAATTTAACTAATAAGTTATTTGCTTTTCTTTAATTCTTGTGTGACAGAGTCTTCCTCTGTGTAAGAAATCCCATATTCATTAGCTCTTTTTTTATCTACAGGGTACAGCCTGAAAAACAAAATAAGTGATTATTATTAAAAAGTTTACATGAACTTAGATAATTGGCAAAGTTGAAAATTAGCACCAACCTCAATTTGTTTTTAAAACTATGTGTCAGTTCTTATTATTCGCATTTTGCCATAAATTTGTATGCTTAGAATTAATATCTGGCCCCTACAGTAAATAACTTAAGGAGAAGATAAATCAAAACCAGGAAAATTAGACTAACACCATCAGGGAAGGTCTTATTTTCACTAAGAATTTATTTCATGGATCAAAGTGTAATTTATTCTCTATATCTTCATATCAATTAAGATATATAACATTATGACTTTCAATGGATAGGTTAACTTGCAGGCATAACTAAACTAACATGTATGAGCGCAATATTGAGCTAAATATTAAATGCCAAAATGATTAAAATGAGGATCATTGAAGCAACAGAAATTAAACACAGTTTGAGAAAAAGTTTTAAATGATTTAAGTTGAAATACACTTTTACTGCAGAAGAATGATTTATTTTTATATTTGCCACTCAACAGTATGATTAAATTAGTAATTCATTGGCAAGTGAATCAAATTCAGAAGACTTTTAAGAAAAAAATAAATCTCTGACCAAATAATTTATTAAGCATTTTTTCAAAATCTCTTATTTTGCTAAAACATATTTATTAACAAAATATGAAATTGAAAAAGAATAAATAGATAAGCTATATTGTTCTATAAATGCAGATCTGTGAATGACTCTTTCTAACAATGAGTCAAAAATGCATTGATAAAACTCATTATTTTTTCATATTTGTAATTCTGAATTGAAATATACATGTACTTTTTTTTTTGTATTGAATGTATTGATACAATTAATTTTGTTTAAACCGTAAAGTGTGCTGTGAAATGAAAAAGGTTACAGAGCACTGGTTTTTTGTAATTCCCTTAACCGATATGGCAGTATGGGGAACGAATGGACACATCAACCGATGTGCTTTCAAATGTCATTTTTGTGGACTTGGTGTCCCCCATCTCATCTCCAAGTCAGCGGCAATTATTTTTGGCTTTACCAGGGATTGCACCCTGTACCTTTTGCATGTGAGTGGAGTTCATTTTCGACTTCGTTATCCAGCCGCCAGAGCACTGGTTTAAATAGTTGCAAATGAGAATTAAGTTTCATGCTAAAGTTTATTACAAATTTGCTTTCTTATCTTAATTATTTTAAGTGAAAATTATTTTCCATTCTCATTTTGTTATTCTTTAAATTAATGGATTGATGATACAAAAGAATGAATGAAATTTCAACAACTTACCACCTCTGGTATAAATAAATAATGAAAACTACGTCATCCCTAAAACATGCTAATCTGTGTGCTGTTGGCATAGTTATGATAAAAGCAAATATATCATCTATGAAAGTGTTGAATGCCTTGGAGAAAGAAAAAAATGGTTTAAGTACTTCATAAAAAAATCAAATCTTTTTTTTTTTTAAAATAAATATCTCTCAATCTCTCTCTCTATATATATGAAATAAATTACCTTATACATAAAAGCTTTCCATGGTAAATGGGCAACAGATTTTAACTGAGAAATAAGAATGAAATATTAAAGTTGAATTATGATTCAATATTTTGCTATCAATATAAATAATGAAGAATATATGCTTACACTTTTATATAACACATATTTGCAAATCTCTATACATGTACAATTTGTACATGTAATTATGTTTTATTTTTTTTTAACTTTAAACAATTTAATCAGGGTATATTAGTTCTAGGATTGATATGAATGGTCATGATATTTGGAAACAAACCATTGATATGGATGGTCATAGGTCTGATGTTAACCTCTACTGTTGAGGATTGTATCTTTATGAGATGCATAGCTTTATGATATTTTTTCATGGATATTTTTTCATAGTGAAAATATTTCTATGTGGACTATGAGGATGGTGATTGGATTTCTTGAATACTTCAAGGTTGAATTTATATGTTAATTATTTTAATAAGGAATCAATAAACTTTGCATGACTTATGTCTTCATTACAATATGTGTGAAGTTGTGATACTACAGTTCATTTTTAAAAGGACTTTATTAGAACTAATTTTATTTTATTCAAGGCATTTAGAACATGTTTTATGTATTAAGCCGGGGTAGATAGCCACTTCCTCAAATGCAGCCTGCTGCCATTTAAGAAATAATTAGGCATACATAAAGGAAGCCAGAAATAGTGTTGTGTTTTATATATAAATCAATCACATAAAAATGCACAAAGAATGCACAGTAACAACTATTTATTTTAAGCATACCTCCCACACAGGTGTGGGGGGTAGGGGAGAAATAATCTCTCATTGTATAGCTTTGCCAAAGTTATGGTAAGAAACTTCCAAATCATTTGCATTTGGTCATCAGTGCCATGCAGTTATTGAGCTGCACTATTGAACATTCAGAAGTTGTTGATTTATTTTAAATGGCATTAGACTGCCAACATTTTAATCATGCCCTGGCCTTAAGCAATAAATTAAAATCAAGAATCACAATGTTTTAAATAAACTGAAAATTATTATTTACAAATTAAATGAATTGAAATATTAAATTGATGCCATTTTGAAAACTTACCTTGTAATTGACAAACAACTGAGGCAGCATAAACAAAAATCCAAAGGCATAGACACCTGCAATTTAAAAAAAAGGCCTAGATAGAATTTAATAAACCCTTAAATATTTAACTTATTTCATCATAAAATGCAGTATCAATGAAAATATGTATTCACATCAGCTGTTAAAATAATTAAGCAAGAGTTTTCCTATTCAGGACAATCAAATATATTGTTTTAATTAATGTTTTGCTGCTCATTTTAAAGATCATAACTGTAATATAAACCCTTATACGACTACTATTACCAGAAATGTAACAATTTATTGCTCTAGACAAAAAAATGTTTGTTACGTGGGATTTATCAAGCCTTTGACTTCCTGTTCCTAATCTGATATTGAAAATCATATTGCTCCCAAGAGTCTGAAATTTTGTCTAGGTTCTTAACTGCCATTCTTTCTTTCAAAAAGCACTATAGCTTTGAAACATTATTGAATGCATTTTACACCAAAATGTTATGAAATCCAAAAAGATTTTTTTTCTAAGCAATTTAAGTAATTTTCACTTACCATTAACAAGACTCATTACACTCCAAGAATACCAGCTAAAAAAAATAATTTAATATCGAATTATCCTACAGCCCAGTCATAAATCTTAATAATGTTAACAATTTACACTCATAATCTTTGATTTCTTGTTTAAAAAGTTACAATTAAGATGTGACATGATTCTAGATAAAAGCAATAAGAAGAACACAAATCTAAGAAGATACCAGACTGGACCTGTGATTCCCAACTGGTAATATGCATACCCCATGGGGAGCAGGAAAGGTTATGCAAGAGTATGCATCAACGTATAATTTTCATTCAAGGATCTACACTACCGTTTTCAAAGTGGAGACATCAGTGCACAATGCACCCATGCGAGACGGCTATTAAAGCAAGAGTTGATGTGGGGGTGGTGGGAAAACACATTTATTTTGGGGTAGGAGGATAGTTTTATCATATGTTGGGGTAGGGGGATAGTTTTATCGTATGTTTGGATAGGGGGATAGTTTTGTCATATGTTGGGGTAGGGGGATAGTTTTGTCATATGTTGGGGTAGGGGGATAGTTTTATCATATGTTGGGGTAGGGGGATAGTTTTGTCATATGTTGGGGTAGGGGGATAGTTTTGTCATATGTTGGGGTAGGGGGATAGTTTTGTCATATGTTGGGGTAGAGGGATAGTTTTGTCATATGTTGGGGTAGGGGGATAGTTTTGTCATGTTGGGGTAGAGGGATAGTTTTGTCATATGTTGGGGTAGGGGGATAGTTTTGTCATATGTTGGGGTAGAGGGATAGTTTTGTCATATGTTGGGGTAGGGGGATAGTTTTATCATATGTTGGGGTAGAGGGATAGTTTTGTCATATGTTGGGGTAGGGGGATAGTTTTGTCATATGTTGGGGTAGGGGGATAGTTTTGTCATATGTTGGGGTAGGGGGATAGTTTTGTCATATGTTGGGGTAGGGGGATAGTTTTGTCATATGTTGGGGTAGGGGGATAGTTTTGTCATGTTGGGGTAGAGGGATAGTTTTGTCATATGTTGGGGTAGGGGGGATAGTTTTGTCATATGTTGGGGTAGGGGGATAGTTTTGTCATATGTTGGGGTAGAGGGATAGTTTTGTCATATGTTGGGGTAGGGGGATAGTTTTGTCATATGTTGGGGTAGAGGGATAGTTTTGTCATATGTTGGGGTAGGGGGATAGTTTTATCATATGTTGGGGTAGAGGGATAGTTTTGTCATATGTTGGGGTAGGGGGATAGTTTTGTCATATGTTGGGGTAGGGGGATAGTTTTGTCATATGTTGGGGTAGGGGGATAGTTTTGTCATATGTTGGGGTGGGGAGATAGTTTTGTCATATGTTGGGGTGGGGGGATAGTTTTGTCATATGTTGGGGTAGGGGGATAGTTTTGTCATATGTTGGGGTAGGGGGATAGTTTTGTCATATGTTGGGGTAGGGGGATAGTTTTGTCATATGTTGGGGTAGGGGGATAGTTTTGTCATATGTTGGGGTAGGGGGATAGTTTTGTCATATGTTGGGGTAGGGGGATAATTTTGTCATATGTTGGGGTAGGGGGATAGTTTTATCATATGTTGGGGTAGAGGGATAGTTTTATCATATGTTGGGGTATGGGGATAGTTTTGTCATATGTTGGGGTAGAGGGATAGTTTTATCATATGTTGGGGTAGGGGGATAGTTTTGTCATATGTTGTACACTTTCATCATATGTAACCAAAGCTAGCAATGGCAGACTTTTTTGATTTTGTGATTGATAAGGAAAAACATTTTAGTACTAACAGTATTTTATTAGATGTAAAGAATGTAACAATGATTAAATACTATTAAATAAAAAGGTGAAAATAGATACAAAAAGAAACGCGGATGTCCATGATCGTTTCCTTTTTTTTTTGTTAAATTTACTATCATCTATTTAAACACACTGTTCTTAGTCTGAAAGAAATATGAAAAATATGAGTAATTTGAATGCTATTATGGAATGTTTAGTGATGTGAACTTTTTTTTATTATACATGTAAATACAATTTAGGAAAAATTACTATGATATGTATTAAGAATTTAAATTAAAGCCTTGAACAGTTCCTAATACAAACATTTTTTTGAAATGTATGAATATATATAGCATATTTACTAGTTTTTGTAAGCAGTATTTTTTTAAGGCATGTTTTGCTATTTTTTGAGGTCATAGAAATCAGAGCGCTACAGATAATGCTGAATTTGAATATGTTTCCATATGGTTGCTAGAACACCCCCCCCCCCCAAAAAAATGGGCCAGTTTTTAGTGAAACAGGAGAAATGAGAAGTTCACTAAAGAAAGTGATTCAGAAGGTACTGGGTCTTCTTCAAATATGACAGGCAAAGGAATTCTTCAAAAACAGCTGAGGTAACATCACAATTAGAAGCCATCACGAGTCATCTGTAGTCAGTAAAATATGACAATATTTGGCGGAATATTAGTGATAAGTGCCATTTGTTTCCACAATAGTGTAATATGCAATGAAACTCTGTCCAATTATAGCAAGAAACCATTGCTTCTGAAGAGACACCTGCAAACCAAACCCACAGAATTGAAAGATAGATGGCTGTTATATTTTAAGAGGCAACATGAAAGTAAGATGAAAGGAAACAAATATTTCACAGAGATTTGCATACGTCTGAGAAAGCTATGCATGCTTTAGATGAAATATATCTTTTGGTTGCGAAAACAAGGAAACCTCATAATATTATTAAGGAGTTAGTACTTCCTGCAGCACTGAAAATTGCAAAAAAAAAAAATGATAGACAAGAAAGCTGTCAATACAGTGAAAACTATCCCATATTTGGATGATACTGTAACAAGAAGAACATGAGATATGGCTGACAATGTAGTTCAGTAAGTCTGTGAGCAGATCAAACTGAGAAAGCAATTAACATTAGAACTAGATGAGTCTACAGACATATGTCAAATAGTGGATGGTTTTGGTCTGGTATGTTGATTAAGTGAAGGGACTTTCAAAAGAAGTGTTCACTTCTAAAGCTTTGGTGAGGAAAACAATCACGCAAGAGATTTAAAAAATTCTTTTACAATGTCTCGCCATTCATGGACTTTAATGAATGTTGTGAGTTTCTGTGAGTTCAGAAGGTGCAGCAAACATGATGAGATGCAGAGGATATTTGTCAGCGTAGGTGAAAGGCAAAAAACTCATCAGTAGTAATCATTACAATGGAATCATTTCATTATTCATCAATAATTACTCGGTTTGAAATACTAAACAAGGTGGTCAAAGTCAAGTGCTCTGAACTCTCGCCTGTTTTGACTGCTTTTTCAGGACACATAGCTGCGTTTTCGCAAAAAGAAGTCCTCACATCACATCTTGGATGTCACAAAAACAAACCTTTCGCATTAAAAAGGTATGCACATTCCATTATGAAAACAAGTACTGTTATTTACAAACTTAAGTGTGAGGGGTACCTTCAGACATACTCGCACCCTTTGGGGTAAAGTATAGTAAAGTCCCCTTGAGCTTCTAAGGGCATCTTTTTCAGCAACCTCAACATATAAAAGTATTGTGTGGTTAGCACAATGCCCACGTCTTTACTTCCCCAACTTAGAGTCCCGTACCCATTTAAAGCTAGGTGGACTTGGGAACTTTCACCAGGACCTGAAAAAATCGCATGGTTCTCACTGAGGTTCAAACCCAGGACCCCTGTGGTTGACAGCGCTCTACACAGCATGACCACCAGTATCCTCACCATTTGGGGTACAGTCATAAAAAAGTTTGAGATCTGCAAGACTAGACAGAGAAAAAGAGCCAAGATAGCAAAAATCTATCAGAAGAGTAAGCTGGTTCAAAGGTTTATCTAGTGATGAAGCAAAGGAAATGGATGCAAGGAAATTTATTCCAAAATTTTCGACGTTGTATATAAATTAAAAAAAGATTTAAGATACATATATATCTAAAATTAATTACACACCCTCACATAGGATCAATGCACAAGTTTATAAGAAGTCATTGCTCATAACTATATTAAGACAGAGCATTTTGAAGTAACATTAAAACTTACAGAGAACAGTATTTTTATTATTTATTTCTGTCAGATATCAATTACAAATGCAATCATTTTTTTTTATTTCTTGTAAAGGATGTCATGAATTCTCCAGCGAAAAACTTGAAGGTTCAAGTTAGAAAAGATGAAAAGAACACCAGCATTCTAAAGCTTTCTAACATCACTCTTAACAGAGTATGTAGATTAAAATTCCAGATAAAGATGTTCTGTTTATTTTATCCTTTAAATGTCAACAGTCAGGAAAAAGCTTTATTTTAACAAATGAAGATGTATGAGAAAAAATAATAAGTCTTTCATGAATGAATTCATTGTGAGCCTATGTAGTTTTATCTTGCATAAAAAAAATAACACAAGAATAATTAAATGAGCAAATTAGATTTTAACAATAAAAGAACTTTTAGAACTTTAGGAATTTCCTTCCTTTCTAACATCACTCTTAACAGAGTATGTAGATTAAAATTCCAGATAAAGATGTTCTGTTTATTTTATCCTTTAAATGTCAACAGTCAGGAAAAAGCTTTATTTTAACAAATGAAGATGTATGAGAAAAAATAATAAGTCTTTCATGAATGAATTCATTGTGAGCCTATGTAGTTTTATCTTGCATAAAAAAAATAACACAAGAATAATTAAATGAGCAAATTAGATTTTAACAATAAAAGAACTTTTAGAACTTTAGGAATTTCCTTCCTTTAATTTTAAGTTTAAATAGACCACAAGAAAAACAGCAATTTCTACAATGTAGAATTAATTTCAACTGAAATGGACAAAACTCTTAAACAGAAAATCCATTTACTATTTGTAATTAAACCTCTACAAAAGAGGGGGTGTTCTAAAGTATTTTTAAGTTTGTCATGACATTGTTTAAAAGATTACAATAAGGTCGAGAATGCAATATTTGATAACAATGGCAACACTGAACATTATTTTACATAATTTCATATGCTCTGTGATGAATTAAGTAAGTTAAAAACATTCACTATTTAAATAACAAAAGAAAACATTTTAAAGAACTAAAATGACTGGATATATTTTACCTTTTATGCTGCACATATAATAAAGAGTATAAAGCTCCACCTATACACAGTGGATATAGAAGATATGACAGGTATTTCATTGCCTAAATAAGAAAAAAGGGAATGATCAATAAATTTAATGACTAATACATTGTAGTTAAAATGGCAGCAAATAAAATTAAAACAACTATAATAATGAATATGAAGTTTTAGGGTTTCAGAACAATAAATCTTAAGGATTGTCAATATATTAGTTATGGCCAATGTTTGCTAACTGGCGAATGTTTATTTACCTTGGTCGGCCTATGTGAACATAGGCTGGGTGTGACCTGCCAATGTCAGAGTAATGATGTGAATAGTATCATATAAAGGCGATAGCAACAATACTACGAACTAAGGAAAACATTAGAGCAAGATACATCTATTGCAAAAATATTGAGTATAAGATGTGGCTGCTTTTTATTTCATCTGAACAGATTTAGTTCAGATTTGTAGTTTTTTTTGAGATAATTAAAACTGTTGATTATTTTTTCTCGGTCATTCCTTGTTAAACAAAAAGAAATAAAGGTCATTAAGAAATTTAGATTAAACTTTTTTTTATTACTTTCTTGTGTTATTGAATACAAATATTTCAAATGATAAATCACCTTTCATTTTATATTAATTCTTATAATTTGTTGAGTTAGTTGTGTGTTCAGTGTGGTGGGCAATGTACTATTTGAATTACTGAAAGTGCAGATCTTAACAAAATGGATCAATTTTTATAACACAATTTTTTTGGTGCAGAAAGATAACCTGGCTAGTTTAACAAAACGTGTCTTAAAATCCATGGAGTTGTAAATGTAGAAGAGTAAAATCAAAGATTATAGCAAAGGTGATGCCAATTGTGTTAAATAAGATTTCATTTATTGCCAACAGATCAGACGTCTGAGATCAGTCTTCTGCCTCAATTTAAAATAGTTCGTCGGATAATGTGATGAGTATGGAGCATAGATAAGATATACATGTATGTGATGTGATTTCAAGTTGATGTGGAAATTATTATTTCAAGGATTACTATTATTTGTACTAAGTGTGCAAATTGTGAAAATAATCAATCATTTTGCAGCTCTAGATGGCATAAAAGGTTACCTTGTTGCAACAAATGAAGACAGAGAAAGATGACTTATCATTTAAAATATTTCAAGTCAGGAACCCAAAAAAAAAAAAAATTAAATATAAGCTCTGTCTAAATTTGCTTATGAACTTTTTTAAAATTTTGTTTCACAAAGGATGAGAAAATTTTTTTTTTAACTTTCTTAGCATATATTAAAAGAACTACAAATGTCAACTAAATCTGTACAAATCAAATGAAAGCAGTTGGCCACACCCAGTGATCAATGAAATGAACTACTCTAACTTTTCCCACACTAAAAAAGTTCATAACTGATGTTATCTCTTTAACACGATACTGCATTATCACTTCGACAATGGCTGATCGCAGCCAACCAATGTTCACATTGGCCAGTTTTGTCTGCCAATGTCAGTCATAGGCCGGCTAGCAAACATTGGCCTTAACATATTCATACAAAAATACTTCAACATTCAAGCCTCAATTTCAGAACAACAGTGGCTATTTATTTGTTTTTAACTTTCCCGGTAAACATTTAAAAACAAAAAAATCCTTTAGAGGTTATTCTGTGCTCACTTGTTCCAGTTGGTGTTGGCCTCCTATACAAAGAACTAAATGGAACAACCAAGTGGTAATCACAGATCTGAATCACAAAATTAAAAAAAAAAGTATAAAAAAATCACCACATTTATAATTACACTAATTACCAACCTCTGAGTCAAATGTTTCAGTTTCTTTCTCTTTCTCAGTGCTGTCTTCAAACTAAGTGAAAAAACAAAAGACTGAATATTTGTTAAGGTAAATTCATATAACAGTAAATAAAAAAATACTGCTAATGATCTGGTATTCTTAAATATCTACATATAAATAAATATACTTAAAGCAAAATTTTTATTAAGGATATACAACAAATTGTGTTGATTTAAATTAATTTAGAATTGTTTGGCTATCTGGATATCTTTTTTGTGTGACAAGTATTAATGCATTTATTTGTTTACAAGTAGGTCTATATAATTTTACTTGTTATAAAAGCACCTTTACTCACATGAAACTTGGGAGTGAGCCCATTAAAATGCACTTTGATTTTCAGAGCTTTTGTTACTTTCCATAACTGTACATTAAAAATAGTTAATACATGTATTATCAAAACTAAAAGTTGCAAAATTTTACGAATTTTAAAAGTTTTATATTTCAATAAAAGGACATTCAAATGAATTTTTAAAACAATAAAAAAACGTTAAATTAATAATAAAAAATGTGTTCTATTCTACAAACTTTTTTAATCCAATTTTTAGACTATTTGTATAGACTAAAAATAGAATAAAAAATACATTATATGAACAACATTGCATTTTATGGATTTGTAGTTAATAAGGAACAGAAAAAAGCTACACTAGAATTTTTCTTCTAACCCAGTAAGATCTGTTACATTCTACAGGATTATAAAGAACTAATTCTTAATAGTTAATCTGCCTATTGTTAGATCTTTCAACTGATTTTTGACTTGAGTATAGCTTTTTTGAAGTTTTCTTAAATTTCTGTAGGCTACATTCCAAGTAAATGTAAATTTTCTAATAATCACAATTTTTGAAAAAGAGCTTTTCATCTCTTAGAACTTCTAACTTATGTACAATATTCTTAAAGCTAATCTCAGATATCTTACGGAGCTGCTTTTTGTGATTCTATTACTAAGTACTTAAAAAATCAATAAGTGTTGATTTAAAACTAGAATGGATAATTTAATGACTTAAACTAAGCAGATATACAAGTTCTTTAAGGTGAATGTAAGGTACAAACCCACCAATATCAAGATTAGATGTCCCATCATGAGGTTTAAAAAAATTTTTGTTCTAGATGTTGACATTTGAATTGCATGGCTAGTCATCCCCTACCTCATCCTGAATTAAATTTATTTTAATGTCACTTGAACATCTAATTTATATTATATAATTAGGGCCATTTTTATCTTATTAAGAATATGTGCAGCTTACATTTGTTAGTGCTTTGGTATTCTATGTCCCATAAAACTGAATCAGTCCTTTATTTTACAATTCTTAGTTTACGGCTCCCCAGACTTTCTTTAAAAAAAGCATTTGTTATACAAACTATAAATAAAAATGTTTTTCTTTACCTCAATCAGTACACCAATTCCAGTTGGTATTAAAACAAGCAGGCTAGTGTTTTCATCCATTAAGTATAAAAATATTATGCCAGTAGATATACAGCGCCATATTACTAATATTGGAGAGGAAAAAAAATATCACATAGAAATAACAAAATAGTTAGATTTATAATAAATTCATTAAAAAAATTGTCCAATTTAAATTTTCTATAGCAGTACTTCTCAATTCCTGTTCTGCAGAGTTCTGGTGAAAGTAATTCCAGTGTTCCAACAAAAATTCAAATATACAAATGTAAATTGTTTCAAAAGATCAAGGTATCAACAATGGAGTTATTTTAGAAAACAAATGTTCCTATTTGGTTTTATTTCATAGTTTCACCAAACCTACTTTATAGTAAAACTAGTTGCAAGTACCCGGCTTTGCCTGGGTTTAAAATAAGGTTTTCTGTTTACCTTCTGTTTTCTCCCTACCCCCTCTCCCTCCCTCCCTCCCTCCCCCTCTCCCTCTCCTTCTCTCCCAACGTCCATCCTCCCTCTCTCCTTCCCTCCCCTCTCTCCCTCCCTAACCCCTCTCTCACTCATTTCTCCCTCCCTCCCCTTTCCACCTCTCTCCCTCCCTCCCCTCTCTCCCTCCCTTCCTTTCCCTCTCCCCCCCATCTCCCTCTCTCCCCCCTGTCCATCCCCCTCCCTCCTCTCTCCCCCTCCTTCCCTCCCTCCTACCCTCCTTTCCTCTCTCTCTCCTCCTTTCCTCTCTCTCTCTTTATCTCTCTCCCTCCCTCTCCCTCTCTCTCTTTCTCTCTCTCTCTCTCTCTCTATATATATATATATATATATATATACTTATTATTATGGCTTCACACTTCTTCTAAAATCCTTCTTCATTCCTTTATCTTCCTCAAACTGTACAAATCAGGGAGCATGAAAAAACAACAACAATTCTTTGCATCACAAAGGCACAATACAGAACCAGCGCGCAAGTTCTATTCGAATCGGGAAATGACGTCACAGAGGAATTTTATTTATGGCGCCGTCAAGATTACTTTAATATAGTAAAATACTAAAATAAAAAAAAATAATTGCAATTAAACTACCCATCGAGATGAAACGAAACCTGTCCTATAACCTTCCCCATGTAATTATGTGTATGTGTAACAAATTTCACATTATTTGGTTATCTGGATCTTGAGTTATAAGGGAACAGACAGACAGACAGACAGCAAATGCCTCTTATAGGTATAGAGATATCTCCTTAGTTGGAAAAAAAAGGTTTAAGCAATAAAAAAAATTGTTCAATCTATTGTTGCAGAGTTTTACTAGAAAAATAATTATGAAGAATTTTTTTTTTTTTGCAACCCAAACTTTAAACAAACTTAACAACTTAGTAGCATGTAGTGAATCTATTACTTTCTATTAAGTACTATATTTTTCAAATCCACCTAAAACTGATCTGCAACCCACTTATTTAAAACCACTGTTCTAGAACATGTAAAAACCTTTTTCTTTAATATGTAATAAGAAGCAGAATTATGGATTTTGTCTAAGTATAAGTCTATAAGGCCTTAATAAAATTGAAAATGGTGTGCAGTAAAAGCATTTCACTTCAGCTAATGCACTCATTGATTCCATTTCTAACTGATGCACTTTTTCTTCTGAGTGTTTACTAAGGAGATTATGAGGTAAAATCTCACTGGAGTGCGTACAAATTTCAATGCTTTAAAAAAACCTCAAACTTTTTATGTTTATAAAATTTAATTTCTCGTGAACTTTAAATGTCTTGATACAATGACAAGGAGTGTAATTTTAAATTAATAAAAAAATAAATTGACAGGGGGCAAATGAACACATAGAAAAAGATTAATCAAGTAATATTTAAAAAGAAATAATTACCAAAGCTATTCTACATCACAGAACACATTTAACATTTAGGTAACAATATATTATTACTCATACTACATAAATCATGGTCTGATTTATTTAAAGTCACACTTACCAGCTCTTGTGGATAATCCCACCATTGTTTTTTTACTTTGCCAATACATTATATCATTTTTGAAAGCCAAAAAGTCAAACAGGAGCTAAAAAAAAATTCAATTTTGTAAAGACAAGGGGAAGAATATTTCTCACAAACAAATACAAAAAAATCCCAAGGTGGTTTACAGGATCTAAGAAAATATCTTTTTCCCATGATTATATTCACTGTATCTTTAATTATATTTCTTATATTAAATATATAAACATTAGAGATGGTTCAAGTGTCAACCTTTTATTCAATGCAACACCAAGTGCACTGCTAGTATGATGTACAGATTATGGAGAAAATGGAGTCAGCTTTGATTTTAGATTTTTTTCAATGACTAATTCAGGGTTCATACACTTTTGTCAAGTTAAAATTCCATGGGAATTCCAGAGTTTTTCTACAGTTAAAAAAACAAATTCCATGGGTATGGCAATTAAAATATGAATTTTTTAACATCTTAAAAAAAAACATGCCATCCTTAATCAAATTCAGTTCAAACTTTTACAAAATGTATTTTGTATATTTTAAGCAACTATTATTATTTTTAAGAACCCACTTAGCCCATGAACCATGTTGAGAAACACTTTTATTTAGACAGTGAAAAGGAAGAGCAATTAGAAACTTGTCAGGAATTTCAAATTAAAATGACTTAACAGTTTGTAATGTTAGTCAACCAGCATTCCAACAGTTATAATTTAGTGTTAGAACATTTAAAAATCACTTCAACATTAATTTAAGAAAATCATCACCATCCCTACAATGATAGATATCGGGACCATATCAACCACATCTAATGACAGTTATGTAACACACCAGGTAAGAAAAGCTCTCAGGATCATACCAACCACATCTAATGACAGTTATGTAAAACACCAGGTAAGAAAAGCTCTCAGGATCATACCAACCACATCTAACGACAGTTATGTAACACACCAGGTAAGAAAAGCTCTCATCATACCAACCACATCTAATGACAGTTATGTATCACACCAGGTAAGAAAAGCTCTCAGGATCATACCAACCACATCTAAAGACAGTTATGTATCACACCAGGTAAGAATAGCTCTCATGTCACATTGTGCCACACCTCATCAAGCCACAAATTTATTGTAATGAGTTACCTCTACCCAAGTGACATAATAACATTCATAATTAGTGGAGATTGGTTAAAAGAGTTTGTAACAACAGGTTAAAAGAGTTTGTAACAACAGGTTAAAAGAGTTTGTAACAAAAGGTTAAAAGAGTTTGTAACAACAGGTTAAAAAACAAGGATAAAGAAATCTGGCACAATTTTTTTTACATGTGGGGACAGTTGAACAAAATTCTTTACTAAGGTACAATGATGTTTATGGCAGTCATACGTATATGAGAATGATGTTAATTTTGAGAAAGTTCAATGGACTCAAATGATACATGACTTAAATAGTTGCCTAACTGCATTATTAGAGATAGAGGCTTGATTGAAGTTTGGAAACTTAAGATCATAATAGGCAAAGAGGATAACTGACTGGCTCTCAATGTTTTTAACTTGTACTATTTACTATAGTTGGAGTTGTTATAAGCCACATCAATTATTGTTACATTACAATAATTAATAACAGCCAGAGCACCATGCACTCTTTCTCCATCAAAGACAAAATCTGTTGTAGCCGAGCATTAAGTCACAATGGGGTTCTCTAGCTTATTCTTGTCTGTAGCAATGAAAAAAAATTGATACATGATTTTTGTCTTACATGTCAGTTAAGAAGTATTTCAGTGTGCTAAGAATGCCTGCTTGAAGGATAAATTATTAAATTCCATAGGTTTTCCATGGGTGCTGGTAAAATTTTTCTCAATAGGGTTTTAAGTAGCCGGGAATTTCAATTTTTGTTTGTTTTCAGGGGGTAGAACAAAAGTACATGAAATACTGTTAGGTTTAAAAAGTGAGTCTTGGAATGAAGTTTGTGTACCCTTAGTATTATATTTTCATCTATGTGACTAAAGTAATGTTAAAACAAAACAGCTAACTTACATGAAAAGCTGCAACAGTAAAAGTCAACAGCAACAAATAAAAATTAGTATCAAGAAATATGCCTTTTATTTCATCTGTGTCTTTTTCTGTAAATCCTGTAGAAAAAAAAAATTAGTGATCAAAACATATTTGTATTTTAGTTACTGAGTGCTAAAGTGCCCACAAAATTAGCATGCTTAAAATCATTTAAAAATAAAATGATAATTTTTTAAAAACTGGCAACAAAATAAAATTCTAAATTTTTTTTCCTAACTATGATTTAAACAATATATAAAAAACTGAGTTTTAAAGAGTAAATTCAGTTTCATAGACAATGCATTTAATTTCATCAGAAATTGACAGTTACACTGTATTAGTGTTTTTATTTTGAATGTTAAAAAAAAAATCCAAAACTTACTTTTAAGTTTTTATCTAATTTTATAGTGTAATATGCAGATAAATATAAAGTCTAAAATATTTTAATGTTCAATGTATATAAATAAAATACTTGTGAATAATTTAGAAATAATTTACAAACAAGTAGAAGAAATTAGGGAATAACTGGGGTCTCAAAAAAGGGGTCGTTATCATCTTTATAAAAAAAAAAATGCCGATGAACTAACTAATAATACTGATAACAAATGAAGCGAAAAAATTAGAAATCAGGCAATGATATTAGCAGCATAAAAACAAAAATCAGATAGCGAAAAGAAATAATAATAGCATAATTAAGATGATCCAATTATTCAGCTTTTGATCCTGGATTTCTTCTGTAGCTGATTTATTGGCTCTCAATGAGTTAAGAAACTTATTATGCATGGAGATGTGAAAAAAAAAAGAAAAGACAGGAGCATTGTTTTGTATTCACTGAAATTTATTAAAAAATGTAAAAATACATAGCTCATCCTCAGCTATCTTTTTATGGTATAAATATTACACAAATTAATATTTAATATGACTGTCACACTTCCATTAAAAGTAAATAATTTGCATTAAAAAATAAAGCAAACTGTTTAATGTAAGAAAGAATTGTAATATACTACACCTAAATCTTTGAGCATCTTGAATGATTGTCCGATGTTGATCCATAACCTCATTTTCCCCAAAGATATAGGAGAATACACAATTGTTAAAGGTTGCACAGTAGAAGTCTTATCAATGAGCTGAAAATGAACAGAAAAAAGTTTTTAAAACATTCTAAAGTTGTTCAAATTCTGTCACCTCTTTTAATACAGTCATTTTTATCTACAGTGTGTGTGAGTGAGTATATGGGGCTGTATTTGTGTGTCTGTGCATATATGCTTACAATAGGATTGATAGTTTCTTAACAAAAAATGCCTGTGATGAATTCACAACATTTAAACTACCGTACACCATTCTTCCCTCCTGACAATTAAGTCAGGATTAAAAAATCAAACTGAAATTAGATTTCTATAAACAGTGACCACAATCAAGTAAGCTTTCCTTCTTTACCTTTAATGACAAAATTGTTCTCAATATTAATATATGTAGTAACATAATAGTTACAGAGCACTGGCTGTTAATAAAAAAAACAAGCCGTAATGAAATATTTTTTTTCCCCCTTCTGCCACTATTGAAACTATGAATCTAGAATATTTACTAAATTAATGTGGACAATTGAATAACTGAAATCTCTGTAGTAGACAATACATAAAAAGAAAACAAAATTGGATAAAAAAAAATTACACAGAGTAAGTTTAGATTCTGTGATTTTATTGTTGCCTATGTACTAAGGAAAGCTGCAAAAAAAAATTTTTTTTTAGGGCTTCCTTCATTTCAATGATTTATAAAAGTAAAAAACTGATTAAAAATTAGAGTGATTGGGAATTTAAATGAATTCCATCAACATAACGTTTGGATCCTCAGTTATTGCTGTATTTAAGCACAACGGATTCTGCCTTGTTAGGATCTAGCGATGGATGCACACATTTTATTTTAATAATGAAAAAAAAAATCAAGTGACAGCCTACAACTGTTGTTCTGGGGTATAGCTGTGCATATTTATTCATAAGCCACCCCTGGCGGACAGCAAAAAAATTTGAATAAATGCAGTTTTGTAGGGATCTAGCAACAGATACTTCTGTTGTATATAATTATATAAATTATAATTTAAAAAGGAAAAGAAATGGTTTAAAACAAAATGATTTACAATTCAAATGATTCCCATAAGGATTAAAGATTCTTAGGTGTTATTATATTAAAAAAAAGATTCTGCCACCATGTGGCAGGAATAAAAAAGAAAAAAAAAGTTTTTGTGAGGATCTAGCAATGTATTCTTCCGTTTTATATGATTTATATAGCAAAGACAAATGCCATCTCTCCAAGATGGCAGAGTATAAATGTATATATATAGTCCCAAATTCATTTTTTAATGTAATTTTTATACATGTACCTTCTATTCAAGACATAAAGCATGAAAGTTATAAAAACAAATTAGGTAAACTGAGAGATGTATTATTACAAAGAAAAAAAAATTCTGAGGGAAAAAACTTATTTTATTTATTAGCTTTTGACAATTCAGTTTCCCATTGTTATGTTTGGAGTTTTCATTTTTTGAAAGAAGTTTTTTTTTTTAAATATTTACACTCAGTAATAATATATTTCAAAAGTTAGTTTAATTCCTTAAATAATAACTAAGTAAAATGATTTTCAATAAAATCACTATATCATATTTTCTTATTTACACACTGCTAACTATATTTTCTAAATTTTACCAGCAGATCTTTGATACGATAACCCAGTTCATTTATGAAGATACTTGGGTAGTAAAATTTGCCATCTGGAGTTAGCCTGCAATTTAAAAAAAAATATATTACTCTTTTTGATAACACATTTTTCTGGCTAATGTTGTTGGTGCAAGTAATAATAAAGCAACAGTTAGCAACCCAAAAGAGAGATTTTTTTCACAGATAATAAATAGGTTATTTTCAATGTAAACATGTAAATATTTAATAATGCAAGCCATTATTAAAGAACAATTGCAACACTTTGAATAATGTAAAAAAGACAAATCATAATGGATGTAAGTAAAAAAAAATTTGGGATAAATTTTGTATAAAAATGTATGTCCAACCAATAAAATATTTTTTTTTTTTAATTAAAAATTCTTGAAGCGCACATCAACTACTGCCATTTTTCAACCACAGATAAATGAAACTCCAATGATTGTAGTAACTATTTAATTTACTGTAGATTACTACAAGTGACTACTATTTTTGGAACAGACCAGCAATCCATCAATTATGTGTACGCAGATAATGAATACAGAATAAATATAGAAGTATTTTCATGATATTGATAAGTAATGGTAAAGCTTTATTAAAAAATAAAACACTCTAATTATAAATTTGAATTTGCACAAACAAAAAACTGCATAAACTGAGAACAATGGATAAAAAGTGTAAATTAAAAGACTTGCAATTCATATAAGTCTGTGATTAGTAGTTTTTAAAGTGTAAACCTTGCTTGTAATGCAAAGCATTCTATATTTATATTTCAATAGCGAATTCTCATCTTGAAAAAATGGAAACTCTGAAGATTGTTACTAACAAAATAAAAAATGTATATATATATACTCAAATACATTAAAAATACATTTTTCTGATTTGAGTCTTTCAATTATATGAAGTGATCAAATTTTCATCTTTGTTTAGGATGTCTTTCAATTCTAATAGAATGGATACTATCAGTATTATACAGTACCTACTTTGTAAAATATAGAATTTCGATGGATATTGCAATCATAGTAGCGTTCGAGTTATTATACACTGCTATCTCTTTACAATAGCTCTTTTAATTTCATTTAAGAATGAGGTTATTATGCAGATACTACAGTCACAAAAGTTATTGGACTTTAGTGATATTACAGATCACAAATAGGCCCAATGTGGTAGGTCTGAGTTGCGGAGGAACAGATGACAACCAGTAGTTGATTGTCATTATAAATCCTTGTGCAATGAAAAATATTATAAATACATACTAGTTATTTTATAAGATCTTAGTAATTTATTAGTTAATATTATTTTATACTAATTTTGCTTGTCTTGCAAGGCGTTACTTGTATATCAAGTCAAATTGTTATCAAATTTCCCCTAGTCCGATGAATCAGAAGTCTAACATCTTTCAATTAATTTATTTTAATTAAGAGATATCATAAAAACAATTTCAAAGTCCGGTAGAATAGACGACATTGGTGACAAGGTTTTCATTCTAACAAAACCGAAT